>PVLD010004623.1:0-122865 GCA_004027595.1 Dinomys branickii
GGGGTAGCTCTATCCTGCTTTTATACATTATTTTTCTTTACTTTTATTAGTACATGATTGCACTGCATAATGACCACATTACCTGGAGGAGATTGGTACATAATATTAAATATGTATTATATAAATAAAGTTAGTAATGCTGTACTACATTTAGAAGTTTATAATTTTTAGTGGATCCAATTTTATGTTTTAGATTAATTTTTATGGTTGGTATAATGTTAATAAATATTGATTTTTGTAAGGTCCCACTTATATGAGATACCTAAAGCACTAAGACTCATGGAGACACAAAATGTACTCCCTTTAGTGGTTACCAGGAACAGGGAAAAGAGGAGCTAGATATTTGTTGTTTAATGATTATGGGTTCACTTTTGCAAAAAAAAAATGGTTCTTGAGAATTGGTTGCAGATGTTGAAATACTTGACAGCACTGTGATATATACTTTAAATGGTTAAAATGTAAAATAATATATATGTATAATTATATATACATATATACATATATAATTATATATAATTATATATACATAATATATAATATAATATGTAATATGTAGTATATATTATATATAATATATATGATATCTCAAGGTTATGTCTTTTTATATGTTAAATTTTTTGTATTACTCTCTTTACATTAGAATTCATTTAAAAGTGGTTGTTGATTAACTTTATAAGGTCTTATAAGACAAATAATTAATCTGATGTTGGAAAAATAAAACCAGAGTAGAGGGAGGAGGCAAAAAAGGAATTGGACAGATGGGGGAAAGGAAAAAAGAAGGGAGAGAAATACACACACACACACACACACACACACACACACACACGATAGCTAAGATAATTGTACTACTAATTTCTATTAGTTCACTGAAAGGAATAGTTAGTGCTTATACTGTTTGATCATTTTTTCATGCCTATATCTGGTAATCTGAGCAACTACTTTGAAGATAATCATAAGTAATACAGCCCATTGTTGATTTCCTATCATCTTGTTTTGAAATTCTCTGTAATTTTTATTGTTCTTTTGTTCTCTTTAAAATAAAAAAGGAGTTGGAATGTGCAAGTACACGCATCAAATCATACACTAATAAACGTGAAAAAAGGTGATTATCTTTACGTATGGGGAGTGGCGTTTTATGTATGAGAATGGGTTTTCTTGCATTTCTTTGTGTGGGAATTTACTTGTAATGCTCTATGTTTAGGCCAAATAACTATCAGGGATAGGGAAGGATACCAATGCTAAGTGATTTTACTCAACATAGTCACCGAGAAAATTAATTCCCTGCAGTTGGAGAGAAATAAAAAATACACTCTTTTTCCGCAGGTGCCATGATAACAACAGAAAATCATAAGTTATTTTTAAAAATTCTATGTCAAGAAGTGTGTTTTACAAGGTGTAGAGTAAAACACCCATTTTAACTGTCTGGCTGTCTAGTTCTGTGAGTACTTTGTCCACGTCAGTGCCTATGAAATCAGATGTTTGGGAGTTCAGAGTTCTTGGAGGCACCTTTTCGTCTTTTTTCCCCCATAGTTGTACTGTTTTTGAACAGAAGGTTGAAGATTACTCAGCGTGAATAATGCATTGCAGCATAAGCATCTCTAGGGCACAGCTCCTCATGCAGTGACCTTCACTCTTGTCACATTTTGATAGTTATGAACCTATTAAACCTATTGAACATAATAGGATTGATCCCTGACTGAACCAAGCATAGATCAGTCTTAGAATTTTAACATTGTTTTAACAATTTCACGATTTTTTTATATCCCAAGAAGACAATGAGACAGTATTGTTGACCACTGTGCTGAGATATGGACGATGAAGAAAGAAGGGAGAAGAAAAAGAAAAATATTTCAGAAAAATTAAGAAGATAACAGTGATAACATTAAATGAAAGAAGAAAATAGAACTTTGATAATGTTATTTTTATATTTGGAATGGAAGGAGGAGGAAGAGAACATCTGAGAGTTTTATAAGGGATGGGTAAGCACAAGAACAGAGAAGGAAACGTAGCTGGAGATTGAGAGAATATATATACACAAAGAACAAAACTGTGCACAAAAAACCATAAAGATTCAGTCCTTCAGGATTCAGCCCTTCAGTTCTACTTACAGTTTAGTCAGAATTTCACTGGAGTTCTCTTTCCTACAAGTGCAAAATGGAGACATCGTTTCTTTACAGTGGAAGGAAGTGGAGACTCAGTCCTCTGTGGTTCTGAAAAGGGGATCGGATGTGTCAACTGGTTCCCCTAGAGGTTTTTCCCTTGTTTCCCAGTGAGTGAAGGGGCCGGGGCTCTGCTAGAGCTATCACGTCTGCTTCTCATCCTGTAGCTGCTTTAGCTTCGCACCTGTGAGCATAATCAGCTAGAAACTGTCATCTCTGGCTTTTTTTTTTTTTTTTTTTTTTTTTTTGCGGTACTGGGGATCAAACTCAGGCAGGTGCTTATTCCACAGAGCTATATACATCCCCATGTCGGTCTTGTGATTAGACAACTTCAGTTGTAACGAACAGAGGGAGAACACATTGGAAACTGGTCAAGCTGCTAGACGACTCAAGAAAACCACTAACAGTTAAGAGTTTTAAGAATTACGGAAACACAAAATAACAGTAACGGTATAAAAACTTACTAAAGAAGAGAAAGTACTCCATATCTAGGGATAAAATGATTAGTAAATAAGTCAATAGTTTTGACCCAAAAAACCCTCCCCATGGCACATCACAGTCAAAATTTCAAACATTCAGCACAAGAGAAAAAAATGCTAGTAAAAACCAAGTAATTTATAAAACAAACCTTAAAGGAATAACAGCAGATTTCTCAGTGCTAAATTTAAAGGATAAGAGAACTTAACAGTGAAGTTAAGTCCTAAAAGAAAACAATTTTTAAATCCAGATTACAATATTCTGCAAGATTATCCTTGAAAATTCATGGAGAGATAAAACATTTTTCAGGAGTAACATAAAAATAGACAATGGGAAACTGGAAGATAGATGTTTTGCAAATAAGAAAAAGTAAAAAAGAGAATTTAAAAACAAGAAAGATGTGTTATGTACATGTTCCAACACCTCACAGTGAATGCAGTCACTGTGTACTGCAAATATATAGTAATGTTTCTTTTAAAAAGATTAAAAGATAATTAAAAAATTGATGACCACCAAAACAGTATGGAAAATGTACTCCAGGGAATCCCAAATACACAGTGAGGCCAACATCAACAAGTACAGTACTCAAAACCCTGCTCAGTAGGTGCTCAAAACTTTAGGCACATAGATCTGAAAAAAAAGAAAAGAAATAGACATACAAGCAGGAAAAAGTCAATTTATCCTTATTTGCAAATGACATCATCTTTACATAGAAAATATTAGTAACTCCAGCAGAAAGCACTTACAACTAATAAACAAATTTAAGAAAGTGGCAAAATATATAAAGTACACACATAAATGATATCATCCACATATATCAACAATGAACCACCAAGATAGAAAATCACATTAAAAGTAGTATTAAAAATCCCAGTCAAACCGTACTGAAAAACACCTATGAATTCACTAATCACGAAAGTAAAAAATGTCTACGTGAAAATTATAGAAGTCTTAATAAAGAGGTTGAAGAGAATACCAGTAACTAGAAAGACATGATCTATTCACGGATAGGCAGAACAAGAACCAATGTTTTAAAAATGACTATATGATATTGTTATGTATGATACCCCATTTATTATGCTTTGTATTTACACAGAGGGTAATAATGTGGACTTTTTAAATATTTTTACTTTTAAAGCGAAATAACAGAAAAAACTATCAATCACTTGTTGAAAAAACACAATACGTTTTATTTTCTCATGAGGAACTGACTACTGTATGTTTTGTGGAATTTACTGAAAGAGATTCATTTTATTTCCTTGTTTATAGCTTCTAATACCATAGAAGATTTCTTAGATAAAATAATTCACAGAGCATAGAAATTTTTACAAATTTAAGAGCAGAGACATGTTTTTGTTTCTCAGATAATTTCATGTTTATTGAATTTGCTTTATCTGTACTTTTGAAACACTTGAAAATACATTTTTGTTATTGCTTAGGATAACAGGAGAATGGAATCCATATTCCCCAAGCTACAAAGGAGAATGTTACCTTCTTATTAAAGTTTCTTGTAGAAATCTCAGCCTGCTTATATTTTTTCATAATCCACATCTGATTTTTATATTTTCCCTTACTCAGTATTTTCATGTATCTATTTAAAAAAAACTCGTCTGGATTCAATTATATGTATTATGCTACTTGATTCTGTCCTTCTGCATTACACTTTTGAAATTCTTTCATGGTTATGACACATGTTGACAAATCATTTCTTTTCTTACTACTGCTACAGATTACCAGGTATTTCCTTACTTGAAGATGGCATGATTTATTCGTCCATTGAATTCTGATTTCGCTATTAGGAAAATACAACTCTGGTCTTTAATGTTGCATATGTTTATTCCTTGGTTAAGAGATGCTTGCTATAAAAAATTAATTGTTACCATGCAAGATATAAAATTGTGTGTGTGTGCATATATGTGTGTGTGTGTGTGTGTGTGTGTGTGTGTATATATATATATATATATATATATATATATCTCCAAGAGTAACTTTATCATGTTCCCCTTATGATATGCCTTTACTAACATTTTTACTGTTAGACTTTGAAATATCACTTTTAAGGAATATCCTGACACATTTTTAATTAGCATTTCCCTGATCACTGGTAAAGTTAACCATACTTCATGTTTTTCATACGTCCCTTCCTTCAAATTTTTGATCATGTTTTACATGATTTCTACTGAATTTTTACTGATTTATATTAATCTGTAAAGAATCACTTATATGCTGTAATTTGTGACCCAATAGGTATCCATGTGTTACTTAGACAAGTATTGGCAGATTTCATATACGAATCCTCGCCTACTTGCAAAAAACAATGTACAGCCCTAAACTCCGTATTGTAGTGCTTTTGTGATTCATTCAGACCTGAAAGCAGCAGCAATGTGCTTTACTTGCGCTTTTGCTCATGCTCAGTTCCTGCTGAGAGGGAAGAAGGTGACAAACTGCTTTGAGTTTGAGTATTCAGACCATCAAGTCTCCTTTCTGCAGCCTATTTAAGTCTATGGTTTTCATTGGTATTTTTGTGGTTTTCATGGGTATTTTCACTATTTAAAGTATTTCCTCAGCATAGTATTGAAGTGCTGACTACAGTCCCTGTGTGCTAAAGGGCTATGATGTGCCTTCCGGAGGGGGGGGGCATGGGACTGGCCCTGAGTGAATGTGAGGGAATCAGTCATATGTATCCAACATTGTTTCATTAAATGGAAACACATGAACAAGGTCATGTGTTGATTACTCGATGAAAAAGTTATGACCAGAAGTTTACAAGAACTAATCCTACATTTCCCTCAAGAGCAATAGTTCACAATGTATGAATTCAGTGTTCAGGGAGACTAGGTAGAACATGATTATAAAAATAAGGAGAATAAACTGTTTTGTTGATTGAATTTATTGAAGATATCTTCTTGTGGCTTTTTTGTCACTAAATTTATGAATATTGGAAAAATAGAAGTTATTAGTTTTACTTTTATTAAATTTACTTACTTTTGTCTATGTAGCTTATAGGTTGATTTCTGTATACTTTTTGTAATTTTTCCCTGAATGTAGTTTATTTTAAGTCTCTTATGTTCTGTGTTTATAGCATTTGTTCACTTGGTGTCTTAGTTTTAATTGAAGACTTCAACCTGTGTGAAGTTTATTTTTGTTTAAATTGTAACATAATGGTCTCTTTGTATAACCAGTGTTTGCTTTGTAATATTGATTACTCCCATTTTTGTTGTGATTTTGAGTACTCCTTCTGCCTAAGTTCTAATATATGGAACAAATTGTCTCTGTGCCTTCCTTGGTAATCTTTCTGTCCTCAAGTCTGTAGGTCCCGGGTGAATCATTAAAATTTTACATCGTGTTTTCATTTGTGATGGAGAAGGTTAGACTTTTATATCTTCAACTGTAACTTAGTTTTTCTTAATCTTTATTTTTCAATACACCTTTTAGAATGATTCTGAGTACCTCTCACGAACACATGAACCCAGGCATACACATAGACACACACATGAATGCTCACACAGAAACAAAAATGTCCCAGTTGGAATATTGTTTGAAATAATTGTAATTAATTTATAGACATGATGAAGAATTGTTGGCATATGTATTATAGGCCTCTATTTCACACTATATAACTTATTTCTCCATTTTTAAAAAAGTATCCTTTACATTTTCAGGAGAATTTTATAATTTCTTCTATAAAGGGCACATTTTTTACATTTACTTATTCCAAAGTACTTTAAATTTTTCTTGTTTAACTTTATCCTTTGGTCACATGATTAACTGATAAGTCAAGTTTACAAGTTTTACTGACATTTAAATAAGGGCTTTATAATCAGGCACTGTTTTAAAATGTTTTTATTATGTACTTGTGGATTATTTCACAGTTTGCTATTAGGTAATCACGGTATCTTCAAATAATTATGTTGTTTCTTCTTTTGATAACTTGAGCTTTTCTTTAAGAGTTGCTCTTCACAGTATCTTTGTCTCTATTCTTGTCTCATAGCAGCAACTTTAATAAAAATACATCCTTCAAAAATGCCTTTCTGATATTTTATTAAATATCCTTTATTGGCTAAAGATTGTTGCTTTTGCTGGTCAAGTTTTTTAAAAGTTATGAACATATGTAGAATTTTAGTAATATGCACCGTTTAAAATAATATATTTCCCCTAATTCATCAGCATCAAATCCTATACAAATTTAATCTTCAATATTCCATCAAATTTTCACTCAAGGAAGAAATCTGACACACTGCTTAACTCAGTTTATTCATTTTTTTATTTACATTGGTGCATCCACTTAATAAGTGAAGTTATACTCTTTGTTTGTTTTAAGGATGATACCCCAGACTATTCCCTAGAAACGTTTGTTTCATGTTGGAATTTCCAGTTCCTTGCAAACTGTAATGAGAAGTCTTCTTTTGAAATAGCTTTTCTGTTTCCTCCCCGTAACTTCTTCCAGCAGTGTCTCCCTGTGCAGGAGGGGCTGGCCATAAACTCAGTATCCTCTACCTTTGCCCCACTGAGAGCTTTCTGTTTCTTTTATAGTTGTAGAAACATTCAATTTTTTATTGCTATAAGCTACATTGAAACATAAATTCGTGTATAAATATCCAGGTGCAGATGCATATTTTTTAAAGGGTCAAATGGGCATAATTATTTAAAATGTGAGTTAAAAATGTGAAGGAAAAAACTCAGTCTTTAGAAATAGTAGGTGGTGAATATTTGTCTCTAAACATAAATGAAATTGCCAATTTTAACATGGGGAATAGTTGGATTTTTCTTAGTTTTTCTGGGCTCTGCTTTTTTTCACTGTTATTATTTTTCTGGTAACGGGAATTGAGCTCATGACCTTTCTTGTGCCAGGCAGAGGCTGTGCCCCTCAGCTCTGTCCCTGGCCCCTTTGTGGGGTCTGTTTTGAGTGTGCATGCGTATTTGTGGTGTGTGTGTGTGTGTGTGTGTGTGTGTGTGTGTGTGTGTATGTGTGTGTGTAATGGTGAGGACACAGTGAGCCCCACTAGGTCCTCTTCTGTCCTTACAGGTTGATAAATATAACAGAAGTTGTCTGCTTCTGTCATAGTTCTGGAGGTCTCATTTATATCTCTGCTCCTTACAGATATACAGTAGGACACGAAATAATGGGATATGTTAAAATGGGCATGTAAATTGCAAGTTTCATTCCTTTTATTTTGTTCACAGACACTAATGAATAACGTTTAATTTACTGTGCCAATCTTCCCATGTTTTCAAATTTCTAGGTTTCTAGTTATATAGCAAAACACACAGGTTTCACACCCTCCTGCAGATTTTTGACATACAGTTACATTTAATTAGGTGAGCAAAATGCCAATTTGAATTTCTCGTCATAAAATCACTGACGACGTACAGTTACTTTACTGCCAGAGCAATATCCTGAAACACAAATACACACGTACCTCTGCTATTTAGTTTGCCTGTAGAAACTCTCACTGTTCTTATTCACCTATTAATTTCCCTTGTTCGCACCTCTGGATATTTGTCCACCTGGCAAATTCCCCTCCCTATACCTTCTCCTTGGCTATCTTTCACAAATGTTCATAGTCTCACCCTTGCCGGGAAACGACGTGATCATGGCCACCGCGGTCCACAGGCTTCACGGAGGTGTGCTAGGGAACCCACAGGAGACACCACAGAGGGGTGATTGGAATGGCAGAAGTGTATTTTCTCATCATTTGGAGAAGGCACTCAAGGGCAAGGCATTATCTGATTTAGCTTTCCCTGGGGCCTCTCTGCTTGGGTGACAGATGGCTGTCCTCCGGTTTGTCCTCATGCACCCTTTCTTCCTGTGCGTACCCGTGGCATCTCTGTCATCATCCTGAGCTTACAGTGCCATAAAGTTAGAATAAGAACTACCTTAAGAGCTTCATTTTGCTTGCATTACTTCTTTATGTGGCTCCATCTCCAAATACAGTCATGTTTTAAGAACTGGCATTTAAGCATCCAACTTACATCTTTTGGTGAGACACAATTCAGTGCATAACAGGTCTTAAGTGCATGAGTTATAACAGAGAGCACTTCAGTCATGTTGAATTGTGTAGTTCTCAACACAGTTTTAAGTGTAACATAGGTAAGAAACTGTTTTCATCCTTGTTCTCCCACAGGAACTCTAAACTTTAATTAACATGCATTTGTAGATTTAGTGCTACATAAGCTCTATAGGAGTGTGAAAATTTTCTCAAAGAAAATTCATTGAGACCGGTCTTGTCTTTATCTCCAGTTTTAGGGTTTTGTTCAGCAAACATTCTTTTTATTTTTTGAAGATTACATTGAATGTATTTAACCTAAATTCTTAGAGTTGTGTGCTGGAGGGGGTGTGTGGGGAGTGTGCCCCTTCCCAGATCTTGCCCCTGTAGTGCCTCACTGTCATCTGCCTCCTCCTGGCTCTATGAAGATGAAGAAATTCACAAGACAACATTTGATGATCTGTGTGATAACACTCCTAAAACATTTCAACATGAAAACCTTTTGTCAACTCTCCCAAGAACAAGTTCTCCTTTGGAACATAGCATAGAGTGGTGGAAAGAAAATGATATTGCAAATTAGAAGTCTATCTTCTAATTTTGTTTCTGCCAGTTATTTTCTGGATTTCAGAGCCAAGCCTTGCTGTAAGTGATGGCTCCTTACACAGTCAGAAAAAGAGTACTCAGTATCATACAGTGCACAAATGCTCATGTGATAAAATTTTATTAGTTCACAGCCTCAGGGTCTACTTTGAGAGCTGTTGCTTCAGGACAAACTGTGGCATAAGAATCTGCCTTGTTGAAACACACCTCCATCTCCAACTAATTCTGATACAGATATGGTCCTCAAACCACTTGGCCAGGGGGTTTCCTTGATTGCAAATGTCG
Organism: Dinomys branickii; assembly: GCA_004027595.1. NCBI lineage: Eukaryota > Metazoa > Chordata > Mammalia > Rodentia > Dinomyidae > Dinomys > Dinomys branickii. Next base: position 9,509 of record PVLD010004623.1, read on the forward strand.
TAGTTCTGATCATATAAATAGAACTTGAGATGTCGGTGGAATCTCAGACATGCTATCAAACAATCAAGGTAGGCGTTGGTCTGCCCTCAAAAGTGTGCTTCTGAATGGGTTTTTACAACAGAGAAACAGGAACTTGGATGCGGAGTAGTTACTGTGGCTTTAATAATACAAAGATACACTCACTAAAACGACAGATCTCTAGCATTTTAATTTCTATTAATAATAATGACCTTTGAGAATTCTTGATCTCTAATTAGTGGCAAAGACTGAATTGCTCACTTTGCATTTCACAGAGTTCTCACTAAATCCTACAGTGTGGCATTATTATCTGTTTTTCTGATGAAGAATGTGAGGTTTATCAAAGCTAAATTATTCTGCCAGGTACAGTGAATAATTAGATATCTTAATTTTCAGTAGCTCGCAGCCCGCCTCAGTAAATACTGATAATTGCTTATTGAAAGTACAAGATGATCAGAAAAGAGCAGCCTGCGGTTGATTCAGAGCCAGAACACAGTAAATTCTTTCTGACAAAAGTTAAGCATGATCTTAAAGAAATGGCTCCAACTCAGCCTCCAGGCAAGGGGCAAGCGCTCTCATTTGGAAAACATGAAGGATGGCATGGATCAGATCATCTGACGGGAGGAATAAAGCTGTAGAAGAGTGAAGCCGGAGTCAGGACACAGGGCGAAGCAGTGGGACTACGCGGGCGTGCGGAGTTTCAAAGCCTCGACCAATTTGCTCACTGAAGTCTGACGTTTAAACAGACATCAAGGTTTTGAAGGAAAAGACCTTGCTAGAGGTAAGGAGCAGAGTATGCAGAACAAATACATTTTAGGGATAAAGGGAAGTTTCTTTGAATAATCACACTGTAGCTATTGGATCCATTAGGATTTCTTATGGATGCTGGCCTTTTCAAACATTTCTTATAGCTTATGCACTGAATTATATACACTTTAAAATTCCAATTGAACTACCTGCAGTAACATTTGTAGAGAAGAAAGTTTCAATGCAATTGCAAGTTATTTCCCCACCATGTCCCAAAACATATCCTGCTGATGTTTACCAAATACATATCTCCATTCTTTTGATGATAATAAAGGGCTATGGCTCAATACGCTCTATGCCATCTTAGGAGACATTAACACACTTTCCATTACATTAAAATACTTTTGAGAATATTCTTAAAATATTCTGCAGCCCTCAGTAGGTTTGTCACTGAGCCAATAAACTCTCATTTCCTCCATGCTTCTACTTTTTTTCTTTCTCTTTTTTAATTGTAGTTCTTATTTCTTAGAAATTTTGTATTTGGGATGCAGTCTAGGACATTGCAAGATTCAGTGCCTGTGTGTTCACTTGGAGAACTTGTTGAAAAGGTCCATTTTTGGCTCCAGAATCCAGATCTGGATTACAGTTTCTCTCTTTGCATCTTCTGTACTCCACACCAGCTCAGCTAATGCTGATGTAGATTTGGAGAGGATGACGCTGGACAGTTCCCCACATGGCCTTGGATCAACCCAGTTTTCTCTTCTTCTTGCTCACAGTTTTCAAGAATAACTATAGACTACAGCGGGAGTCCGTCATTGTGAGTTGTGAGACCAGCCAGGGCAGCCCAGGCTCTGTTCCAGTTCCTCTAGAAAGAGGACACTTGCAATGCTTCTGTCCAGCAAAGCATGTTAACCTTGGGCATGAACAGAGCAGCTTTTTATCAAGTTCTTATCAAAATTAAATTATTCTGCCAGGTACAGTGAATAACTAGATATCTTAATTATTAGTAGCTCACAACCTGCCACAGTAAATATTGATAATTGCTTATTTAAAGTATAAGATTAGCAGAGAAGAGCAGCCTGCGGTTGATTCAGAGCCAGAACACAGTAAATTCTTTCTGACAAAAGTTAAGCACGATCTTAAAGAAACAGCTCCAACTCAGCCTCCGGGCAAGGGGCAAGCGCTCTCAATTGGAAGACATGGAGGATGGCATGGATCAGCTTTCCAGGTCCTCTGACTATGCTGAAATTGGGGAATGAATAGATTGGATTTCATTCTCTCCAGATAACCTTCAAGAGGCCAGTAACCAGTATTGTGATTAATCTAGGTTTTGTTACCCACTAGTATGGGTAGGTAATACATTCACTTCATGTGACTTACTGCGTTCATAGGTGTTATCATTCACTAGCATGAAACAAACCAGTGTTCCGTGAACCTCTTTCATCATGAACCTTTTTAAAAAAAAGTTCTATATGCCATTACTATTTGTCTTCAGCACAAACCTTTCTTTATTCTCTCAAGTAATCTCACTCTCAGTGGAGCAGGAGAAAGACTCTGTTTGCCTTTGTTGACTTAAATGTAGACAGGCAGTTGAGCAGAATGTTAGAACCGCATCCATGAGGTGTTTGTATTTAGAATGGTAATATCCCTAAGGGTATGTTTGCTTAGGATTACTAGGTTCACCCTGATATGGTTATCCTGCAGTAGGTTCCCAATAAATGTCTGCTGAATGATTAAATGTTATGGTTTATGTGTAGAAGTCCCCTCAACGCCCGAAGTAGTCATAGGGGACTACATCAGTCACAGGGTTTTCCAGAGGTGGAGAATTTAGACTGTGTGATGCTGGGATTAAGGGTGTGTGGTCAGTTCACTGATTTGTTTGCCAGCATCTAATCCCAGCAGCCTGGATAGAGTATAAAACGGGTGTTGGGTATTTTGTGTCAGCAATGAGAGAAGAATAACTAAGACATGAAGCAACTGATGATATTGACAATTATTAATTCCCCTTTGTAGTACTGTTGACAATTATTGATTTTTCACTTATCATGTGCTGCACAGGACATTCATCTGCTTGACGTGTAGGATGCGATGGTGTGCATGCTATAACCCCCCAAAATTCCTATGGTTCAATGCACTCACCCAATTCATGTATGGAAAAGTGGAGCCCTTGGGAAGCGATTAATTTATGAATGTGGAGATGACATGGTTGCTATGGAGCCCTTTTCCCTAGTACAACCTGAGGTCACGGCAGGAAGGTTCCGTGTTGAGGAGACCAGCACCTGTGAGACAGCACAACTGCTACCGCCGTGTTATTGTTCTTCTCGGGCTCCAAAACTGAGAAAAATAATTTCTGATTTATGAGTTAATCAATCTATGCAATCTTATAAGGAATGCAAAAAGGACTAAAGGGGTTAAATAGAAATAAATTATAACTACTTTCCGTACCATCCCATTTTTATAGTACCAATGACCTGTCCTTCCTAGGAGACTTTGTTTCAGAGCACTGAGAAGAACATCAGCCTCTGAAAAATAATGAAGAATGGGTAGAACAGGATAGGAGCAGTGGCCAATAGCTTGTTTCAGCCTGCTGGAATCTCCGACAGCTGTAGTAGGTACAAGTTAGAAATGAGATGTAATATATCAGGCAAATATACGTACATGCCTTCCCTTTTCAACAGTATATGTACAATATGCAATTATATAGAGAATAAATGATACACAAATCTTTTTGAATACAAACTATTCAGATAGATTTTGGGTTAAAGTTTACTTTACACAATAAAACTTCTATGAATTACAAAGACAGCTATATAAGATTGCTGGAAGTAATGAAAATTTCTAGCATAGTCACATTTCTTCTGTCCCCTTCTTCATGTTTATACTTTCTTGACTAATTGATTTCCACACTTTAGATATCAGTTAAGCCTAATTTAAGGATGAAGTTCCCATTGCAGGTGGCCTTGCCATTCTGACGTCCTAGATATTTGCATAATTCCCGTACTTTCCTTGTCCTAATGATCTTCCCACTTTATTCTTAAATAAATAGTTACAGCCTTGTTCAGGTAACCATTATAGCACGACAGGAGTGAAATGTGATCTGTGGCACAGAAAGCTGCAAAACATCACATCAGCTGAGAGTTCAGTATCAGCAACGGTAAGAATGTATGTTCATAGTATATTCTCTTCATGAGAAAAAATGCTACTTATCCTAGGAGCTCTTCTTCCAAAACAATGCAAGTCTTATTAAAGGGGTCTGTAAATTATCTGACTATGACCTTTAAAATGTGTCCAGATTATTAAAAACAAGTTAAACATGGGACAATTTTGCAGCCCAAAGAAGATGTGAAAAGCCAATGCATTATGTCATCCTCCATGAAATCCTAGATAAGAACTACGGTATTATGTAAAATTTAAGACAATATGAATCAAATATGGATATGAGCTAATAATGATACAAAATATTGGCTCATGAATGGTAGCAAATGCTTTATACTAGGGCAAAATAGTATGAGCAACTGGGTATGGACCACTTAGGAAAGTTTTGCACTGTGAATTTTCTTTTTTTTTTTTTTTGGCGGTACTGGGGGTTGAAGTCAGGACCTTGCGCTTGCTAGGCAGGCACTTATTCCACTGAGCTATATCCCCAGCCCCCTTGCACTCGGAATTTTCTTGTAGTTATATATTTAATCAGAGAATCAGAGTGCTCATTAAAACAATCTTTTATGTATATCGATACCTTTATTCAGTGTTGTGGTCTTTGAAATACAGGCGGTCTGTTACAATCACTTCTGTATCCTCAGGGTACAGCCCATAAAATAGAGCTGGATAAATAATTCTTTGGTGCCTTGCTGAATAAACAATTGAAATAACCATTTAGCAACTGATTGTGGAAAAAACCTTACCTTCCTAATGAAGTTCATATTTTACATATAAATAATATCTCTGCAAACCGCCAGTCAGGATGAAAATTAATACCATCTGCCTTTGGTGCACCTGGGAGCCTCTGCTCTTGGGGCCTGCAGTCATTTTTCCCTCATCAGCTGACCTCAATATCTGTTTCCTCCCCAATGAATCCAAATCAACCTATTTGCTTTCTCTGTCAAGCACATAGGTAAATCTGTGAAAATGAGAAGGAGCATAGGGAGGCAGCCCTAGGAAAGGATGTTCAGAGATCTTGGGTGGCATTCTGATGTTGTGATGTGGAGAGATTACTCGCTCAAGACCCCTTGGCCAAGACGATGTCACTTACGGTTTCTAAAACACTAAGAGGGAGTCAATCCAGTGGAGGAGAGCTTGTTTTTACTGTTTAGGGGACAATACTCCTGAAAAGCTAAATGTTTAAAATCTGTCCCCATTTCACCATATGTTACTTGCAGCAGGAAGTTTGTCAATGCCAGATCTGCATAGTGGAAATGGAATTTTTGCATTAGGATACAAAGATGAAGCATTTTCAAATACAAGCATCCTTTGAGATATATGGAAGCCTTGATATTGTGGCATTAAGGCATTACCAAGAATTCCTTCATTGGTAACTTGCCAAAACACTTTAAGAGCTAGAAAAGTTCAAATACACAGGGAAAATGGAGTTCAAGGCAAGTAGAGGAGAGGTTTTGTAGTGTGTAGCCTGCCCAGGGGGAGGGGAGTGGGACAGGAACAAGGCCCTTTTCGACGTCACTTCTGTCCAGGGACCAGAAGTGGAATTGGTATTATTACTTTGATTTAGTGATAACACTAAATATCTTAATTTCAAAGTCTTTAAATAAAAACTAAAATATATTTACTGTTTTATTTAGATGAAAAATGATTTGAAACTCCACAACATTTAGATAAGAATGTATATTTACATGTTCAACACGTTTTTAAAGGAAGGTAAGAATAAATTGTTCAAAACCTCTAAGTAGGTGAAAATAAAACTGATTGTAAATAAGCATGTAATGCAACATATTTACTTATTAATGCTTCTAATGCTATGTAAATGTCAAATAGTCTAATGATTAAAATATATTTTCATGAAACTGAGACCTATGATTAAATTTTAAGTTTCTTAATACTTTTTTCACCAACAAATTAACTATGATTATCACCCCCTTAATGAATATAGGCATAATCAGTGTATATCAGGTATATGAGTAGATTCATGTATCCACTCATTTATTTAAAATATAGTTTGCCTATCTAATAAAGGGTAAAGAGCTACTACAAGTATGGGTATGTTTTATTCTAGATCTACTCCTTAGAGGGAAATACAGTCTCGTTATTCAGGGCTTCTATTTACCTACTGTCCTGTAATATCAGATGACAGGTTTACTATGAACAAATTGCAGCAGAAATCCAGATATTGAAACTTTATAATGCAAATGCATACTTACATCACAAAATTTTATTTTAAAACATGATGGAATAGGTCCTTCATTATTTTTCCTAACTGAGCACCAATGAACTGACTGAAGAAGTATTGCCTTTAGTTATATGACATAATTATTTTTTAAGAAAAATAATCATCAAAGTCTGTCTTCCCACTTAACATCAAGTTATGTAACGCGTGCTTCTCACCAGCCGGAGGAGTTTTGTTCCAGTCGCTTCCCACCTTGTTAAGCATCCGCAGAAAACAAACGAGGAGCCAAATGCTCAGGGCAGGGACCGCCTTCCTGCTGTCTCTGAAGGAGCTGCTTATGTGAGGTCAGCCGCCTTCAGAGGCACGATGTGCAGACAGGATAGGATGATACAGCACTTACTAGAAAACTCCAAACCAAGGGTAAATAAATGCACACTGTGGCAAACTTCAGCCTGAAAACAAATTCTTGTTAAGAGTGGCTGCTTAATATTAAGGAAATATTTGGCTAACACATGGAAAATTTTAAAGTACAGTAATATAATTTCAACTTTTTCACTTTGATAAAGCATTTGCATTAACAATGAGTTATTGTCTAGTTTATTTTCTAAGGTTGAATCACATGTTTCTGAATGACTTAATTATATAAATCAATAGGTCTTAATTAGCAATTTTGTGCACTTTTCCATTTTATCAACAGCATGTATGAATATTTGCAAGTAGAAATATTTTGTTTTTGCCAATTTCTTTGAAACAAACACTATTTAATTCTTGCAGGTTTTAGTAATAAATTAAATAGCAATATTTGAAAGAGTTTTTGATTATAGCAATTATACTATCAAATATCTTAGACAAGTTCATTGATGCTATGAATGTGGGTGAACTGAAAATTTTTACTGTAATTGATGAATTAACATGGACAAAATATCTGATTGGAGAGTCCAGAGCATGTAAAATGTTACAGAGAAATGTATGAAGAAGTGTTACAAAGTCTAAGATGGCCTATTAAATATAATTTTATTAAAAATGGAAAATGGTGGTTAGTCTTTGGCAAATCATTGTATATTTTGTTTGAGAGTTGCTTCAATTAAAGAGAATCCAACCTGTTATTACAAAATCTGTTACCTTGAAGAATGAAGCTTACATTTATATATTTGAATGTCTGTTGATTTTGGAATTTACTATATTTTAGAATAAAAGTTAACATTTTTTTGCAATAGTGCTACTAAGTATAGACAATTAAATTTATAAGCAAAAGCTAAATTCAGATCTAGTTTATTGTTTTTGAGCCACGGGCAAAATATAGTTTCCTAAACCTTGACAAAGCAGTGAATTTGTTTCTTCTCTAAGTATCACAAGATTTTGTTTTTGTTTTTGTCTTTTTGAGACATGGTCTCACTTTGCAGTTTAGGGTGGTCTTTAATTCACTTTGTAGCCCAGGATGTCCTCAAATTTGCAATGATCCTCCTGCCTCAGCCTCCTGAGTACTGGGATTTCAGGAATGCACCGCCATGCTTGGCAGTATCACAAGATTGTTCTTCACAATACTTTTTCTGACAGTTTTCCTAGCAGTCTGTAAGCATGTCTTTTGTTAGGGACTTTCACCGATATTTGCAAAAAGTTAAGCTAGCTTAATGAGTAGGGAGTGACTGCTATCTTTGCTTGTGGATTCAATGGATTTCTGCCAGTACAGCTGTCCACACATATTTGAGGTCACTCACCTTCTTTTTTAACTTCTGTTTTAGGTGTGTGTGGTGAGAAGGTTTAAGATCTATCCTCATGAGAACTTTCAGGTGCCTACTGCACAGTTATTAATAGTCACTATGCCGTTTGTACACCTCTAAAATTTATTCCTCCTTTACCACTAAACTTTGTATCTTTTCAATAGTATCTCTCCATTTCCTCCGCCCCCTATGTGTTCAGGTATCATTCAGTTTACACCTATGAATTCCTGTTCTTTTCTGAATTTACTTGTAAATGAGTCCAAGTAGTAATTTTCTTTCTTTGTCTTGTTCATTTCACTTAGAATAATGTCTTTCAGGTTCATCCACATTGATTAAAATGATAAAATTTCTGGTTGAATGCTGAATAATACTTCAGCACATGCATATATATGTATGTGTGTACCTGTGCATGTGTGAGGTTGTGATTTTCATCACAATTTTTATATTTGTTTATTCTTGGATGGATATTTAAGTTATTTTCATATGTTGTGTATTATGAGTAATCTAATAAGCATAGAATACAAATATTTATTTTAGATAACTAATTTCATTTTAATGAATATACTTCCAGAAAAGAGACGTTTCCTTATTCATTTGAATGATTTTATATATTTTGGAAAGTAATTCGTTAGAATTTGATGCATTAAAAAAATCCTTCTAACTGGTGGAACTTACAAAACAAGGTAACGTGAAAAGTAACCTTTAATTGCAATGTAACAAAATGTGTGGACAGTTTATTGTGTGGACAGTTTGCTTATGTGTGTTTTATTTAAGAAAACTTCTCCAAGACATTTTAAAATCATACTATTGTATCTAATACTTTGAAGCTGTACTGTTTGCATTTAGGTCTTTGGTAATGTAGAGGTTTTGTACATGCAGTAAAAGGAACTTTTGATTTTCTTTGGCACTGATTGCTGTGAGACAGATTTCTCACCTCTCTCCTTTCTCATTTCTGCTTTGAAGAAGAGCTGGTTCCTAGGAGTTGCAGTGACAGCCAGCTGGTGATGGGTGGAAATAAAGTTGGAAGGGAGGAACCATTATTTCTGCCATTACCGGCCTTGGGTAAAGTCTGTCGCAGCAGCCAGTTCCCTCTGACGGCCCCTTCTGTTGTGAGGCCTGAGGAGATGCTGAGCTCTGGAAGGTGATGCCGCCCTGAGCATCTACTCTGACACTTTCCCTTGTCACCGTGGCATCCTGCTTAGCTGATAGGCTGCCTCCGGGTCTCCTGATTAATGTCTCTGCCTTTAGCATCATGTGGAACTGAACATGTGTATTCTTTTTAAAAATAATGAAGATGCATTTCATCATAAGGACTTTTTCTGTATTTCTTGAAATGAATATCTATTTTCTTTATCTCTTCATATTGTTTTTAACCAATTGATTTCAAATGTGTATTGAATCTCACACTGTAAGTACATTATACTTGATTATAATTTTTAAACTTCATATATATCTTTACTTTGTCCTGGAACTGTATAATGCATATCTTTTTGGCACCCTAAATTCACATTTGTCTTAGCACTTCGAACATATTCTATTTTTTTTCAAACTGTTACATAATATGCTCCATAAAAGCAGGGAATTTTCCCTCTTTTGTTCATGCAGGCCAATATCAGAGAACAGATAAGAATTTGGGTCAATGCTTAATACTGAATAAACTTGGCTGGCAGGCATTGAGGCACATAGCTCTAATCTCAGCACATGGGAGGCTGAGGCAAAGTATTGCCATGTGTTTGAGATAATATGGGTTACAGTGAGTTCAAGGCCAGCCTGGAATAAATAGCAAGATCCTATCTCAACCCATTCCCTGCTAAAACAGTTAAAATTTAGTGCTGTTGTAGCCTAATTTCAATTCCTTTGTAAGTAATCTATTTTCTTTTTCATAGTTTAAAATATTTCTCCATTTATGTACTTTTTTCTTCAATATCCCTAAAATATGTTGGTTTGCAATTATATGCATCCTGCTTCACGTCCAAGATGCACTTCGTTCCCATCATTACCACAGTATTCTTGTAAGGTTTTGCTAATGCTCTTAAGTGTGATGTGGATGCTATATTTTTGGAACTCCTATTGCAAGAAATTAAGACATAGCTCACGTTCACCTCTCTATCTCTTCTCATTTCTTTGTTTTCTGTAATTATTTCTGTGACAAATTCCGATTTAATTACTAATATTATATTTCAATTTTGTAAGTATATCTTCACAGGTAACTGGAATGAATATTTTTATTTTAACAAAATATTACCTTCACCATCTGCTGCCTTCAGCACTGAGTCTGGCTTGTGTATGGCATTTTTTGTGTTCATTCCAGTTCTCATAATTTCCTGGTCTCTATTATAAGTTCACACTCACTTGCTTAGTAGCTGTGTTGCTTCTGAACCTTGGAAATGCTTATCTTAATTTTAAGCAGATTTAAAAAAAATTTCTAATCTCATATACTTTATTTCATAGATAGCTTTAGAGAAGACGTGTTCAAATGGAAAATAACAGATTTGGTTTGAGCATAAGGTATGATGGCTTAGCTTATAGTACCTTAAAGTTCTGAGTTGAGGCTCAATGAATGCTCTTAAATATAACTAAAATCCCTGAACACATTATTGTATGCTTGTCAGTGTTCTATGGATCACAATGGTAATAACTCAATATGCATAACAACCTAATAAGATAGATAATGTGATCAATCTCATTTTTAATAGAAGACAGAAGGGTATAATAGTTAAAAGTACTTTCCCAAAGTCATACAATCTTAAGTTTTGTAGTCAAGAGTTAGAGTCAGACATTCTGATTTCCTGTATGAACCACTTAGCACAAATCAAATCGCTAATGCTTTGGTAAACCCTAAAACCCATGTCTTCATTTTGTGGAATGCAACCATCAATTGCCTTATTTTGCAAGCTTTTATTTGTTGTTCATATTGTGACAATGTAATGTGCTTATTATATTGTCTGTGAACAGTTTACCACACAGTTCATGGAGACATCTTTTAAGCCTCTTTAACGGAAATTGAAATGAGGAAAAGGAAGTTCTGTTATTTGCCTGGAGGAAAATAAGCTCTTTCTATGTAACTTCATCTCTGGGTGCGCAATACTTGTGGGATGGCTGGCTATTAGGATGAGCAATTCCTCTTCCAGCTTTGTGAATCCATCTAAAGGATGCCTGAAGCTGAAGATGAGCTGTGGATTCTATTCTGAAAGTATTAAACTTTGTGTGAGTGCCCTCCTGACATGCATAATTACGACAGGGCAATAATTCATGTATTATACAGGGAGGTAGAGCCTCCCGTCCTCGTAACTACCTGCTCTGTGAATGACAGCTATAAACACGTGGTCAGTCAAGGGGTTTTTCATATAGCTCGTGAGTGGATTTCAAAGCAGGTGTCTTAAGTCTATACATAGTCTTCACCCTTTAAAGTCCACTAGTCAGATTAATGTGTAAAGTAGAATAATCATTTTTAGTACTTATGCTTCTAAGACCTCTCAGTAATATTGAGTTGTATTAATAAGAGAAGGAATATAAGCCAGGAAAATTATATTCTGATTTCACTTGGCTCAATTATTTGACATCAGGCACGGAACTGTACATCATCGAAGTCCACTTCATTTGCAACTTGTGATTTTGAGGTTTCAATCTATAGACAATACTATTTGCTATTGCTGGGATCCAGAGTATTCCCCTGAGGCTTTAGGGAAGGGAGCGGATCAGGAAGGCACTCCCTCCAATTAATCTACCCACGGGGTCACTGTTAAGCCCTGCGCACTAATTGAGTGAAGAAGATCACTCTGTGTCTTTTGTTCCACTTCCTTTTTCTGCCTCTCTGTCTCACACTTCCACATTATTTTCTGCTAATTAACTGAGAGCCCAGGTAGGTGTGATCAATTATGAATCTCTTCAGTCAGATCTAAGGAAACTAAACCCTTAAACAAGGCTTTCATATGATTTAAGATTGAGAAACATGTGAATGTTGGCATCAGAGTGAAACTCGGATGCGGTCAGAGTGGAGAAATGAAGTTAAGAACAGATGTTTTAGGGCAAGTGCTCCAAACTACGAAGGACATGGTTAGTTAGTTCTTTTGAATGAGTAAATGAATGTGATTTATATGTCTGGTTTAAGAACAAAACATGTAAATGGATTTTTCCAAAGCTATTCTTTGCTTTTCTTTGCATAATGGAATTTACCATATATTACCACTGAAATGAGGTTTGCCAACATGAATTCTACTAAAATATCCCATAAAACAGGTAATACAAAAACGTCTTGTAGTGGTAAGGTTATGCACATACACATGTATATGGACATAATTTAGTCTAAATTTCAAAATAGCCCTTTGAAATAATTTCGTTACTTTTAAAGATGAGAAAAGTAGAGCAAAAATAGATTTTACACTTTATTCAATATCAATAAATGAGTTGAGAAAGATATCTTTTGTGGGACTTTCACCTACATAAAAATAATTTAAATTATTTTCCTAATGTTATCATTATATATAGGGAAATTGAAGCTTGGGTAAATATAACATAATGGTTAAGACCAAATAGATCAAGCACACCCTCCAGTCCTGTGAATTTACCACACAAGACAATATACAATATTGTTCTTTGTCAGTTACTACAAAAGACATATTGAATTCTTCTTAGATTTTTCATAATAAATGAATCATATAATTTCACCCTTGTTATAATTTACTTTCTCTTAGTTCATCAAAAGTAAAATATATGGATCCACTATTATTCTTACTTTTTAGTTTATTATTTATTTTTACTTGTACATATTTTCCCTAAAAATTGACATCTGTAACAGAAAATTTGTACCTGCACATAATATATCTTCTTTTTCCCCTCCCCCTCCTCCTCCCCTCCCCTCCCCCTTCCTCTCCCCCTCCCGCTCCCCCCCCTTCTTTTTAGATACTGGTGATTGAACTCAGGACCTTCCTCTTGCTCGGCAGGGGCTGTGCCACTGAGCTCTATCCCCCAGCTTAATTCTTCTTCTTCTCCTATCTCTTTCCTCTCTCCTCAACCCTTCTCCCCTGCCAGTGTACACAAGCTGAGCCGAGGGTGCAGCTCAGTGACACAGCACCTGACTGGCAAGCACAGGGCCCTGAGTTCAATTCCAGATACAGGAAAAAAATATATATATATAAGATATTTGTTTCTATTTTTTCCTTTCCATTCCCTTTTTCAATCCCTTTTGCTTCCCGCTGGCCCTGCCCCTTGCTCCCATTCCCTTTTTCAATCCCTTTTGCTTCCCGCTGGCCCTGCCCCTTGCTCCCATTCCCTTTGAAGATGTTCTTCCTCCTCCCCCGCTTGCATCCTCCCTTTTGCTTTGTATTTATAGTGCCATAAAGAAGGGTAAACTTAAATCGTTTTTAGTTAGATGATCCACCTCCAGACTATAATTTCAGGTGAAATAAGTTGGACACACATATGTTTCTTTGCTGTGACAAACCCAAGGGCTAAATAAGGACCAAAGTTGAGGAAAGATACTGCAGAGTAGGAAGAACACAATTCACCCCGAATTTACCTTGTCAGGTGAACAACGGTCAAGCGATCATTGCCATCATTTAAAATTATGATGGAAAATATAATCAAGGGCTTTCTCTTAAATTGGTTTATACCTTGTAAAATAAAATTGCAGAGGAAAGAAGACAGAAATTTAAGCACTGACTGAAAATGTTAAAATGTATTTGTGCATTACTACAGCTATATTTTCTTCAGAGATTTAAAACATTTGTGGGATTTGTCAACTGTGAGATCTTACATGACAAAGTTTATAGGATGAATTGCCAAACTGCTGAACTACATCAAAGATGCCCTAACTGGAGCATACCGTACTTATGGATATGTAGGTGGAGTGTTTGAAAGATGTTAAAGTTCATAAATGTATTATAATCTACATGTAATTCCCCCCCTAAAAATCTCAGCCGGTAGTTTTGCCTGCATCTAGATCAGAGACTGTAAAACTGGGACAAGAATAATATTGATAATCTTAAAAAGCTAAACTAGACATTCAAAAGGCCAAGCAATATTATAAAGCTTCATTAATTAAGGTGATTGGTTCCAACACCAAGAAAGTGCTGTGGTAAAGGACAGAACTCACAGGCACATATCCATGTACCTCAGCTTTCTCTAATTACTCTGCAGTGTGGTAAACAAAACAAAACAATCCCCCAAAACAAGTGGGCTTTTGATATGGAAATACCTAATTCTCTTTGTTGAAATTTTCTATTTTGTGAATTTAAGGATATAACCAAAATAATTACAATAATTATTCATATGAAAACATTTTGAAAACTAGAAAAGACTACAGAACAACAGTAATGTAAATGCTATTGCTGTTCATATTGGAATTTTTGAGAAAGCAGTATAGTATTGGAAGCACACACAAGGAGCATCCAGTAAGCAAGAATAGTATTACTGCACATTTTGCTCTGACTTCATGCACATTAAACTTAATGAGGTCATTTTAATCTAATTCCCCAAGTATTTACTAACTTAATTTTCTGGTTTGCATCTTTAAAATGAATTTAGTAAACTTTTAACACACAACATATTTGTATCATTCATAAATAAAATTGTACAGTAGAGTTTATAATACAAACTTCCTGTTTCTTGCTCCAAATTTGCCCACTTTTTATTCTTTTCCTAGCGACAATTATTTTTAAACCTCTAGTATTTTTCTTACAGTAATTTCTATAAAAATCAACCCCATGAATCTTCACCTAGCTCTCACCTTCCAATTTAATTTGCTGTTTCTTAACTTTGTCCGTGAAAGGTTATGCACCACTCATTTTATCCAAGTCAAAATTCAAGTGGAAAAATGTCAACAGGTAAAGTTGGTAAGTCAAACTTATAGTGATAGTGGGGAGAGACCAGCACTTAGTCTGAATTCACTTTTGCAAAAGAAATGGAGTGGAGTGTTTTGTTTGTTTCTTTGTTGCTTTTAAGACTTGAGGCAATCTCTTTGCTAATCAACCCTATCAGAAGGAGAACTAAGGACTTACTGTCTTTATACTGAGGACAGAGTTACAATGTGGAGCGAGACACCTGCAGAGGTCAGCTTTCCTCTCGTACAAAACCGAGGAGTTGGAACAACTGTCTCTATTGGTGATTACACTTTAAAAAGACCTCTTCCTGTTCCTGTGAATCCCGTCCTGGGGTGTAAAATGGGTAAGGAGCTTTTAAGGAAATTTAGTTCTCAAAGAGGCAGAGAATGGATTTACAAAGATTTGTGAACAAGAGCAGAAATATAAAGACATTTTGGTTAATGTATAGCATAATGGCTGAGGATGCAAATCAGTGGCACAGTGCCTGCCTGGTGAGCACGGGGTCCTGAGTTCTAGTCCCATTTCAAAAAAAAAAAAAATCACTATGCATAGCATAATGCACATCACAATTGGGTTCATTTAGATAAGCAAAACTAATCAAGATATCTATGACATAATCTAAGTTTATTATATAGAGGCCTTCCATCTCTGTGCATTTTCCTGTGTAGAGTATCACTTTGAATTTATATAATAATAGTAAATGTAACTGCCAATTATTGAGTTAGGTCATGTGCTACAGTTAAGAGCTCATTTGTACTTATCAAAAATGAAGTAGGAGTTCAGGAGTTATTCTGATGTAAATGTAAGGAATTGGAAATGGGTCATAAAATATAATGGTGCCACGCAAAAGGCCTTGCTCATCCTCAAACCTTCAGCACTGTTGGAGACCTGCCCCTGACTCTGCTCCAACCTGCCCAGAATGCAGACCCTTACGATGCTTCTACGGTAAAACCAGCTAAAGACTTTCCTTCTATTGTTCCACATTTACCCCATCCACAGGACCTCAGCTTACTTAACCTCTTGTACACCCTTAATACCTTTCACATACACCTAACAGAACCCTTGTATTTTAAGCAATGCCTTAAGCTCTTTCCTGGGAGAGAACAGGCCCTGGAGTACACAGAATGTATCGCACATAGCACTGTATGCTGAGGCATATGAGGAGCCTTGGGTGCATGCTATATTACGTGTTATCATTGATAGGAAAGGGTTAGGCAGTACTTTTCAACAGGACTCATGTTCAAGGATCATTTAATGTTGAAGTAATAAAAATTTTAGCTCCTTAATGATACATACGTAGATGAGAAAGATTGCATTCTATTCACAATATAAAATAATACAGGGGCTTGAAGTTAAATAAAAATCTGATAAATGACAAAGTTTCTATACATATTTCATAATGTAACCCTTCTATTTAACTCTAAAAAGTCCATTTTTCAGAGGATTCTGGCAATTTTATTCCTGCAGGAAACAACAAGAGTGTTACTCTTCTTAAATTGTATGGTACTTAATTAGGCACACATTTAATTTGTACACATTTGAATTATAGCAATTTGAATCATTTTCTGGCATTTACTGCATCAAAGGTTATTGCTATGATGTGATATGATCATTTTAATGTAAATCAAATAGCAATGCATAAAACCAAACTCATCTACACTGACAAAATTATTTCAACCATGCCTCTTTTCATTTTTGTCTTTGATTTTATTTTTATTTATAGAAATATTTTTACTTCTTGAATGTTTTAACATTATGGTTACTGGGTAAAATTCATAGTTGCATTTAAGTGCATTTTCCTTTTTACTGTTTATGTTGGTTATTAAATATTAATAACAAAAACAAAATTCTTAGTTCTGGCTAAAGTTATGCTTTGCTGTTTATAATATAGCTTTTTAACATAACATATTAGCCAAGTAGCTAAGCAGGCCACTAAAGTTACACTTAGTTTACAGGTAAAATCCTAATGAAATACACAACCTCATCATGCGCTATGAAAAATGAATGAGTTGAAAGAAATTGAACACTGAAAAGAGGTCTTGGCACACAACACACACTAAAGATATGGTTGCTCTAACAATTTTATTACAGGAAGTTTCCATGGTGAGAAATGCATGTAGTTGGATATCTCCATCTGTAAAGTCTTTCACCTTTCATTTTAAAACTGGATTTCTCATGTAGCTTCTAGAAGATTTTACATCAAGTCAGTATAAAATTATGAAATATTTGCAATTGTGTCTTATAGCTTTTTCTATTTCTGAGTCTATAGGGCATAGAAGCATGTATAATCACATACAAGCATATATAATCACATATAATCAAATTTTGTGCACCCATGCATGTGCATATATGATGTGTGTATCATTCGTACACATGATATTATAGAGCTCATGTGGGATGTTTTGAAGAATACTTATATAGTACAGCATCAGTGTGTGTGAAGTTCTTTATTATACTACTTACATATTTTGTATTAGTTCTCAATGTTTTTAAAGGTTATTGTATAAGAGCATTAGATTCAGTGCTAAGTGGAGAGAAGGATACGGGATCCGTGATGTACCTTCTGCTGCTCACACCTGTAACTGATATTGACCACCAGAGCAAAGCATTTGGGACAACTGCACTTACAAAGTACGCAATTATAATTACCACCAAGGTCCACAGTTGGCAGTAGGGTTTACTCTCAGTTGTACACATTGTACAGGTCTGGAAAAATGTATCAAATGTTATAGTATCCAATAGAATATTTTCCCAGCCTGCAAAACCCTCTGTCTTCTGCCCATGGCTCACTCTCTTCAAAGGCTGGCATGTGTTGATCTTTTAATTTGCCTCCATAATTAATTGCCGCCATCATTTTTCTTTCTCTGGAGTATCTAATTGGCTCCTTTGGCTTAGAAATCGGTGTTTTCATCTTCTTTCGATGTGATACAGTTTATGTCTTCATCTGCTAAAGGATAACATGCACATACTGGATACACTGAAGTATTGGCAATTATGAATACAATTTTTATAAACATATATACACATGTTTCTGTTCAAATAAGTTTCTAATTCCTCTGGATAAATCCAGGAGCCATATTCTGTCCTGAACATGCCTCCCCCTTGGTATTCCTACACTGACATTCTATCACTGTTGCAGTACTACGAAGAGACGGAGCCTTTAGGAAGTGATTAATTCATCAAATATACTGCTCAGGAAGGCTTTGCAAGGTGGCTGTCCCCCCATGAAGGTGATTATTAGTGCCCTTACAAAAGAGGTTCCCTTCCCACTGTATGAGGACATCACTAAAGAATTGATCTTCGTGAGATGTCAAATATACTCATACATTTCTTGGACTTTCAGTCCTCCAAAAATGAGACCAATAGATTTCTGTCATGTGAAAAAGATGCAGTCTGAAGTGCAGCCGTTGGACGATCAATAGACAGAATACAACAGGATCATATAGTGAAGAGTATTGATTCTCTGAGGCACCAGTGAAGCATCGTCCAACATGACCGCACTATATTGTGCTCCTACCAGAAGTGAATGCAGTTTCCAGTTGCTGTACATCCTCCTCAAGACCTGCTACAGTCTTGTGAAGTTTGCTCATGCTAAGATATGCTCAGAGGCATTGTTTTGTTTCTATTGGAAATCCCATCCTCATGTACATGGAGGAACTTCCTCTCTTACATGCATTTGCTAGCTGCGTGTTTCCTTGGGTGTACTCTGTAAAGATCTTTGATCTGTTTCTCTCTCTGACACTTATTTGTGAGTTTTAAGAATTTGAATAGTTTCGGTAAGGCTTCTTAATGAAATATATTTTTATAAATATTTTCTTTTGCTTTCTGGCTTGTCTTTTCATTCTCTAGATATTGAATTTTAATGAATTCCAGTTTATAAGATTATTCTCTCATCCAAAATATTATGTCTAAAATGGTTTGTAAAATTCCACAAGTAAACAAAGTCATCTAGATTTTCTCCTACATTATCATCTAGACGTATTATAGTTGTATATTGAACGTGTAGGTACATGATCTATTTTAAGTTAATTTTTTAGAAGAGTTTGGGACCTGTGTCTAAATTATACTTTTAAAAACATATGAACGTTATACTGTATCATGGTCATTTGTTGAAAGCCTATTTTTCTACAACACTGCGTTAGCTTCTTTGAATATAATCAATGAATTTTATTCTTGTATGTCAACTTCTTACCTTTCTGTTCTAGTTGGTTGACCTTTATATCTGTTTTTCACCAGCACCACGATATTTATGATATTAGCTTGATAAATGACTCAATTTGAGAAAATAATGTACTCATTTCCTAAATCCAGCACTACTACTATGCTAAATAACAACATCAGACACATGTTTTAGATGGTGCATGTTCAATGAATTACAATTTACTTGGATTAATTTTTCCTGCCCCATAACACATGGTGAGCCCCAGCTTGAAAACAGGACCAAAAGAATTTCCTGGTCTGTCTCAGAAAGTTATTTATTTACCAAAAGAAATCAGGTGCCCTCAGATGTAAGAATAACTGATGTGTTATTGGAAATTCTTTACTTCCATTTTAATGCAATGGTGCAAATATTTTAAAAATTTAATTTGTTTGCAAAAATGTGGTGAGCATGAGACATTTGTAGATGATCTTAACAAATGCTTTTAATTTAATATCAATGGTATGTCTAATTGTAGTCTTGGAATACTAAACTGACTTAACTTCCAGAAGTTCTTAATACATACAGGTATAAATTGAAAAACTGATAGTCAAAACAATGAAATGAGATACAGACCATGAACAATACTCAAAGTATCTAAATTATAAATTGTAAGTAGCTGATATCTTAATACAGAAGGAATTGTCAGTATTGGAATTCCAGCTTTAAGTACTCTTATTTTTGTTTCATGAAAAAATTGAAATTACAACCACAATATGATAAACGATTTCCAAATTAAAGGTGAAATAAAGTTTATGTTTCATGTTACTTGGATTGAACAAATATAAGTTTCTATTCATGATGTGAGATTTATACAGACTATAAATACTCCATTCTATTGAATTATGAGCTTGTGAAGAGTAGAGTCTAAAATCTATTATTCAGTTGAGCACCAGTGTTTATTTATGTGAGTTACTTTGCTGAGGGGTAAGTCAACAGCATCTTCTCATTTCACATGTAAAAGAAATTCTCCTGTCAACAAACTGTTCAACATTATGGAACACTGACCCAGCTATAATGCTTTGTAGGATTCTGCTTGCTAGAGCTGTTTGAAATAAGTAAGAATTAAATCATTTGAACAAGTGGACAGACTTCTAACTCCTGATCGAAGCTTGCTCCTCTGATAAAGATCTACTTAAATGTTAAAAATGAAGTGGTGACAGTGTGGCCACAAAGTCAGACAGCGGTCGTGTTTGTTGAGTGCTCCAGAGATTTAGTGAATAAGGGAAATTAGACAAGATAGCAAGATCTTTGAGTTTTCTACTGTTCCTTGAAACAGTTAATTTTGGAGTTCCATTTGGCTCTTTTTAAAAAACATTTGATACACTTGTTGTGTAATTGGGAATATTCTTTCACTAAGCAAGGGGAATCAGATCACAATTGTAGAGAGCTAGGTACAGCTTGTTATTCTCATTTTGATCGGAAAGCTGTAGTGAATGCCTAATTGCCTAAGAGTCAAGGCAGTGCATTAAGGCACACAGCTGCCCCCGGGTTTTTTTTTTTTTTAATCTTGACATTAAAATATTTCCCTCCTTCCAGCTTTCTTGTTTTGTCTCACTTGTGTGTTTGAGAATGCATTTTCTGATACTATCAACATCTGAAAGACTTCAGGGAGATACATAACATAGCTGTCATTATTCAGACGGCTCTGCTTTATAACAGGCATTTCCATATAATGATGCAGAGGCTTTATTTATAGTGAGTTAAAGTATATGTTACTTATTTTAGGCTGTCAGCTTCCTGCAGAATAAGTGATCTTGGAGAGAGCTTGCAGAAAAGAAAGGACCCAATGAATAATACAGTTTGCATGTCCAATAGTTACCAGGAAGTGTGAGTCCCAAAACATTCATCTGGGAGAACAGAAGTTACTGCTAAATGCTTTACTAGTCCGGGGAGAGTTATACTAGTTTCAACGTACATCTTTGTCAATTAGCCGAACTATAATCATTAAATAACTGTAAAATAATGTAGTCAGGAATAAAAGCAATAAGGTTACATACAGTAGCTCCAATATGTCTTCTATATTTGAATGCAGTTTGCAATGTGTTCATTTGACTTTTCCCCCATATGTCAGAGCTCCACAGCTGTGTGAACAGCCATCCCTGGAGTTTCCTTTCTGTGCTGAATTGGGAACACACGAGATGCCCCAAACTCTGCAGAAACACCCGTGGGGCCAAGTGAGAAACAATTCCTGACACAGCTGCTGAATCATTTCAGTGTGATCCGGTGTGACCGAAGTGTGCTATTTACCATAACTCTGGGGTTTATGATTTGTGTATAGTCAAAGAAATAGGCAGCTTCTGGTATAAATCCAAGAAGATAAACCGTGGTTATCTTTGTACTCCAGGAGGCTGAGGTAGGCGGTTTCCAATTTTAAGCTCAGCCTTGGCAAGTTTGAGAGGTCCTGTGCCAAAAATCAAACAAACAAACAAACAAAGGCTAGGTATGCAGCACCATGCAAAAGCTCTGGGTTCAACCCCAGAGAGACGGGGGTTCGGGCAGGAAAAGGAAGGTAGGAGGAAGTTAAAGAAACAAAAAGGATGAGTACCTAGGTCAGGGTCCAACTTGAAATTAACGTGGTATTTATATTAGTTTTATACTGAAGAATATTTACAATGAGCAGGATGAAGAAAGCGTGTCAACTAGATAAGTTTTCTTCGTTCTTTGACAATTTTTCCGAGCAGTCTGACAAGTTTCTTGCCTCACAAAACATGTTTTTGAAAAGAGAGGTAAGTGTAACCGTGGAGTTGCCCCTCCTTAGAATCCTAAAAATAGTATACTGGCAAGTTTAAAACTGTAGTTCACTTTTGCGAAAAAAAATTGCATTACTTTCATTGTTTTTTTTGCTTTTTGAGACAGGATCGCGCTGTATAATTCAGGCTGACATTAAACTCACAGAAATCCTCCTTCGTCAGCCTCCTGAGTATTGGGATTACAGGCATGCACCACAGTGCCCAGCTATGATTCTTTATTTCTGAGAAATTCTTTGACATAGAGACTATGTAGTTTTATTGCATAAGATACACATAGGAAAGTTCCAAAAGTCAGGTAAGGAATTCATTTCATGGTCATCTCATTTTTTTTTATTTGTTTGTCTTACAAAAAACCCTATTAAAAAAAATAACTCCAAAGCGTACTGTTAAACACTTAATATCTATTGAAATGCATACTGAAATTTTATCAGTGAAGTGCCATTGTTTTATGCTCATGTGACAATATAATGACATGTATTAAAGATTTGTATGGTGTCTATGTGTTAGACTATGGAAATGGAAGTTTATTTGTGATCGGTCAATTACACAAGGATCCGGATAGCATTTAAATAAAATGGACTTAAATAAGATCTAAATAAGAAGGATTTAAAGTGTGAAAACAAGACATGCACAGAGATGCTGCACCATTTTCTGCTTGTTAGCAATTCCTGATAACCTCAGGAAGACCTTGATTTGATTCCCAGAAATTAATGTGTCCTCTTGGCAGGCTCTGGCATCCCTGGTGAGACTTTAGGGAAGGTGCAGTAGCACATTTGCTGACACCAGAAGCAAAACCATCTCCTAATCATTAGAGGCAATTAACAAGTTGGTAAAGTAGATTGTCAAAAATATATTTCATGATTTTAAATAATCCGTGATTGATTTCAAAATATTACACACTCATAGAGAGAGGAGTGTTATCCTGTCAAAATCTTTTCCCACCTTTATTTAAAAAGAATCTTAGATATAATCAGAATGAAATGGTCTACAGCTTATTAAGGATGATTTCTAGTCAGTATTTGTATTTAAAATATAAGCAAAGATTTTTGAAATAAAATATTTCTTATATCACTGACAAAAAATAAATGCTTTCAACTTCATACAGCTGCAAAAAATACTTTTAGGGTTTTCCAAACATTGTTGTGTCCCAACCCCTGGAAGTCGTGGGCTAACAACTGTCCTGAATAAGAAGCTCACACTTGTGCTGAGTTCGGTAGTGCATGCCTGCAGTGCAGCCAGTTAGAAGGCCGGGTCAGAGGATCTCAAGTTTGAGCCAGTCTGTGCACTTAGAGAGACTCTGTCTCAAAAGTTTAAAAAGAGCTGTGATTGTAGCTCAGTTTTAGAGCATTTGCCTAAAATGTACAAAACCTTGAATTCAAGCTACAATTCCTCTAAGTAAATAAATAAATGAACAAACAAATTCACATATGAAAAAACACTCTGCCATGTGCTTTCTAGTCTCACCTACCTGGAGAAATCCTTTCAATAAAATACAGAGCTGGGGATACAGCTCTGTGGCACAAGCACCTGCCTGGCAAGCACAAGGTCCTGAGTTTGATTCCCAGTACAAAAATATATAGAGTTTGACTGTGGGTTTCTTCTGGTGGGTGTGGTAAGAGGAAAGTACCGAACCCTGCTTCTCCAGCATCACAGCAGCAGTAACAGATTCATGCTCACGATGGTGATATTCATAGTGACAACAGCAGCGACAACCTGCCCACTAATTTAAGGACCTAATCAAATGCCAGGAGATAGGCCAAAGCCTTCACTTTTTAGGAATTTTTGTTATTTCATTCTTTTAATAATCTCATTTGTTTTCAGAGAAAAGAGCTGAGGCACAGAAATTTTAGACATATAGCTGCATTCGTAGAGCTACAAAGCCAAGCTCAGTTTATTAAGAAAAATATGTGTGTGCATATTGATTCACATATATAACACAAACATATATGGACACACGCACACACACACGCACGCACACACACACACACACACACACACACATATATATGGGAATCTGAGTATACATTAATTACTGTGGAAGTATATGAAGAATTGTCATGAGGCGATTTTTAAAATAGAAACTAAAGAACAAAGACGGGCAAATTATGATCTTTTTCAGTATTATTATAATTTGTTGTCAGGTAATTATATTACTTTTTATGCGTCTTTCTATCTGCCATCTATCTATCTATATATATATAGTTTTCAGAAAGATTATAATGATATTCCCTAATGATAATATGCAAGGTTTTTATAATGTTATAGCAGCACATTTTTTTTTTTTTGGTACTACGTATGTATGTGCCTGCGAGGCAGTTTTACTAATACAGTTGCGAATTACCTGAGTTCATAGGTAGGAAAGCTTTAGAGCTCCGTCATAGACAGGAAGCAAAGAGCAATGCTCGCTTTACTCGTATCGCACAAATCTGCTACCGCTCCTCTAGCCACGTATTCTTATTTTCGTGTTCTATTTAAATTTCAAGCTACATCCTAAAGAATCTGTGTCTCGTTGCCCTTGTTTATCTTTTTTAGTATTGTTATTTTTAAGTTTCTGATGAATAATGAGCTAATTCACTTGAAATTGTAATGCTTTTTTAATTTTTAAAGTGGAAACCGGATGTTCACGCATAATGACCTACACAAGGATTCACAGGCTACCAACACGCACTGACGATTTTATGAGATTCACCACCAGATGGCAGTGTTCTTAGAGGACCGCTTCCCTCCCTATGGTCCAGCACTGTTCCTCTTCCCACGTGGAGTTCTTTTCAAAATGGTCAAAGCATGGTCTCTGGATTCCACGTAAATAACAGGCAAGTAGAGGGGATATTTTGTTAAATGATATATCCATGTATAATTAGGAGTATTTGGATTGATTATGCAGGAAAAAAGCTACTAGATATCAAGATACAATAGAAATAATAGTTCTAAAAGTAGAGTAATTCAAGTAGACTGAAAACAGAAAGGGCATGAAAAGAGACTCATTGTTTACTCTGGACAATTCAAATAACTAAACGAGTAGCTGAGATAAATTTAAGAGATAATGAGGGAAGAGGAGATCTTTAGGCAAGATTTTTCTTCAATTTACCCGAGAATACGTAACAGCCATGAATTAAGAACTTAACAAGCTATATTATCTCAAATGTTGGGCATGATTTAAGGAATTGAACATATGACAGGGACATTTTATTTTATTTTATTGTAGAAATTAATAGGAGGAAAAGATACGGTTTATACAAAGAACAATTTTTTAAAGCTTTGTAAGTTATTTCTATTTATGGAAAATATAAAAGTTAGCTGAAGTCTGGAAATTTTTTATGTAAGCTAAACATAAAACAGAAAAAAAGGATAAATAAGTATACTGTTTGCTTAAGTTCATTAATGGAATTTACCAATTAATTAAAGTAATTAATCTACAATGACATCAAAGAAGCAGAGAGAATATTCTGTTCGTTTCTCAGACATTGTAAGAATCTTCACAGAAAAGATACTAAATATAATTTAAAATTAAAAATGTCTCCACTTATGAGGTCTGCAGCATTCTGTTTCTTCTTTTCCAAATTTAAATCTTTCTATCTCTTCCGGTTAGAAAATTAACTTACTAAAGAATCCTTCACATATTCCATTACATAACCCCATCTTCCCCTGAATTTAATGCAGTCCATCATATATTTAGCCTTTTTTTCTTAGCTGCTTTTTCTCCATTGACAAGCAAGCGCCATCCATGTAAAGCAGTCCAAATAAAAACTGATCTTCTTAGTCAGTTTTGTTAGAGACTCAACTCAGAGTCAATTCTCATCAAGCACATAGGCAATATTCTCACTGTGGTTGATTTTGTAACTGGGAATATTCTCAAATCCCTTCTGCTTTTCTTTGTTCTCTGATTTCTCCTACACCAGAAAGGAAAACTCACTTAATTTCTACTGACAAGTAAAACTACTGCTTAAACTACTCATTCTGTATTCAATTTCTACCTCTTCAGTCCTTCTGCTCAATTATTATGTAAGGTTTATCAGAACCAAATACCCAATCATCCACTGGGAATTGCTATGTTCCTACTACTTACTAATCACATAGTAATATGGATAAACTGTAGAAGCTTTCTGCCTTTCTAGAAATCAATCCAATCAGAACAGACCATGCCATATTCTTTAAGTACTCTTACCCTTGCAATACGTTTGAGTAAGTCATAGTCTCTTCTGTTAAACTACGGAGCACTAAGAGGTTGGCGTGCAGCTTCGAATCACTTATCTTTCCGTACAACATTGTGTCAGCACATAAATGACCTTATTAAAAGAATAAAAACTTGAAAGTATTTTGTTGGCTTTAATTTTATATTGGTGAACCTGAGGAATATAATTTTGAAAAAGGTAATACCAACATTTTTATTCTTCCATTATAAGACAGATAGATCATTTAAAAATTTGACTGTACCGGGCTTAATAAAAATTAAATACTTTCTTAAAATACCCATGCTACTGTCGCTCTAAAGAACCAAAAACCAGTTTGAGAAAAGGATTCTCCTTTGGAATACAGGCACAGCAAGTAAGTGATTAAGTATTTTATCCCAAGGCCTTAGAATGGGTTGGTGGATATTTCAGCTGTAAGTGAACCATCCATAGTTTACAATTGTGCTGGCTAGGAGGAACAATTAAGCCAAACATTTCAAATACCTCCACAAAATTTCAGTAATTCAGAAGATAACATAGGAGCTTATTCCAAAGACAACACAGGGGCCTCTGGGAGTGGCATTTCGATTTGCTCTTGATAATGCTTTTCAGCGCCTTGCTTGGTTGTATACATTTGCATAAGTTGTTTTATATAAATAACTATAATTAAGATCCATAAGTAAAGATAAATGTCTAACAAGCAGTGCTTTCAAAATAAAATAGAAAAGACTAAAGTACTATGCAATTTCTTACTGATGGTGATGCAGTCACAGCATGACTCAGGACTGGACGCAAGGAAGTCAAGAGATCTGGGTCATTTTCAGACAATTCCACGAACACTGAGAGAAGCATAGAAGTTTCATTCAAGTTAGTTCAAGTTTATTCCACCTTGGAGCACAAAACCTGTTTTCAAAGTCAAACATGTTTTTTTCTTTTTCGGTGGGCAATATGATACTTTGTCTCAAACTCACAGCCAGTTGTGAACAAGGTTGTATCTCAGAAGTGGATGGCTGGAGTGATAAAACATATAAATGTATGCGAAGCTCTGTGAAGGCTAAATGGACATAAAAATCCTTACTGATGGGAAAATATGTAGGAATCATTTTCTGAACATACTTTCAGATTATTCACATTTCCGAAAGTCGGTACCAGCAGGGACAAGTTATATGTGACATATTCTACTTCTGACATTCCTCTTTTAGTTTTAATAACACGTCAGAAGCTGCTTTAAACTACAACGCTCTGTGAAGTATCCCTGATGCCAAGTGTCACCCCGTATTTTGAGCTCTTTAGAGAACTGGCAGCCCAGTCATTTCATATTAAGTAAGTTTTTGATTATCTGAGGTAGTCTTTGTTACACTTATCAGAAACGATAAAGGCTCTCTTCCAACTGGAAAAAAAAAGACTGACCTAGAATCTTACTATTTCCTTTTAAACAAGATGTTATATAATCATTTATTAAAACCGGTCTTACTTTGATAGTATCTAGTTTAAGAATAGAAATCATAACCCCAAAACTTTCAAGATAAGGGAGAAAAGCTAGGAAAATTATGTTTTTGTATTACTGGATATTACTAGATATTTGAAAGTAGTTGATTATATAAATTGGCAGTATATAAATAAAGAACCTACCACAAATTATACACATATGGGAACAATTTTGAGTGATTTACTGGAAACTCCAGGGCAATATAGTCAAACCAAAATCCAAACACTTTTATAATACCTTTTCCTTGTAGGACAATTCTTGCCTTAATTTTATGTCTCACATTTCAGTATTACAGTATAACATGAATGCTAGTGTTGCTGACATTATTTACTCGGCTTTGAGCATACTACTATTTAATTAATATTGTCATTTTATAGTTACTAAAATTGCTGACATCAAACTATAATCAAAAACCACAGGAAAGAAGGTAACAGTACTGGAAATAATCTACATGTTAAACATTTTATTAATGATCCATCTGGTTAAAAATAAAGTTTGACCATATTTTGGTTGAATTTTAAAAACTGTTTAGAAACCAAACTGGTCAAGAGGAAATTTGGTAAGAAAAATTTTTAGACTTGCTTTATTGTATGCATGTGTACTGTAATATAACAGATTCATAGTTATTCACCTGTGAGGACTTCGGATAACTTTTAAGAAGTTTGGAAATCATATACTATTTTTACTATCTTTGAACCAAGTGTTTATTTTCCTCACTCTTCATAATCCTAAAATCTCTGATTCCCAGAGTGATAAAACAAATATATAAATTTTAATTGTTTAACAAGAAATTATTTGGAGCAAATTAAGTTTTGAAAATAATAGTGAAGAGATGTAATGGACGTTGAATATATTTTAGAAATTATCTCAGAGATTAAAATCACTGTCATTTTTGTTTTATATGTTATGTATTTGTTTGTTTATTAATTTAGAAAAGAAAAGCTTTTTCTATCAAAATTCTAAAGTTCAATTACAGATGATTTTTGAAAATCAATATTCCTACTCTTTACGTAATAACCACTAATAACACTGACCTTTCTATTAAAAAAGTCATTCTTGATGCATTATGCTATTAAGTATTCATTCAACAGATAGTATGCTTGTTAATTGTTTCATATTTATACATCAAGGACAAAGGATATAAAAATTGAAAGAAAACCAAAGCCCTATTCTCCTGGAGCTTATACATTGTTTAGGGGCATAAACATGAAAGGAATAACTATCAGGAAGGAAATTTTACAAAGGCAAACATAGAACCCCCTATAAAGTTTGTCACTAGGAGCTTTTAACAAGATGTTGTACATATGCAGGGGCAGCGGCATCCGACAAAATTCTTTCTAAGACTTATAAACAAAGTGGGAGCTAAGCACACACTTTGGAGAGGGTGCTTTGGGTAAAGCATAATCCATTTAAAGAAAATGACCATGAAACAAAGGACAGTAAATCAGAAACACTACAACTTTGGGAGAGATTAACAAGGACTCAGTAGGGAAAGACTAAGCATTTCAAACTACAATAAATTTAAAGAGTAACACATAAGGAGGAAATTAAAAGATTTTGAGAAGTGAGAATCTGAGAGTGTTCTTTCTGAAGTTGTTCTCATTGACAGTGAAGATGGTCATGGTCTGAGAAGTTTGCAGTGCAGTGGGCTGCAGAAGAGCATAGTGGAATATTGGAAATAGTTTCATGGACCGGACAGTATCAGAGCAAAGAAGAAAAATTATTCTGAGCTGGAAAAGTCTTTCATAGATTAAAGAGAACAGAATAAAAATATCTTCCAGATACTTATTTGAGTAACTGCACGAGGGCAGTGTTACTCACTGGGTCATTACTCACTAAAGGGGATCTAATAGTAGAGTAAAAATTATGTTTTACCTTGAGGTGTTTAATTTCTCGTGCTTGTGGAAATGAGGGAGAATTCCACTTATCACTACAGGAAGACCTATGTCTCTGCTGATATGTACTTCCAGAACTGCATTATAGAACTGTACCAGTTTGTGGTCTATTATAATGGAAGATGTGACAGAAAAATTATAATGAATATTTAAATTTTTTGAAACAGTCTATGGGAGTAAAAGACACGTTGCCATTATCTCTCTCAGAATACGCCCTTCACTTCAAATCCACTTTTCTGTGGTTCTTGCCACTTTCTCAAGCAGGTCCAGAAAAAATTCTCTTTACACAGGGTCTTTTTTTCCACTGTCTTGAGGTCCTGAATAAGTTTAACTTCCAAGGCCATTTTGATTTGGCAAAGACTCAAAAGGTAGACAGTGCCAGGTTAAGTAAGGTGAACTGGTGGGAGAGGATGCACCATAATTTTTTAATGAACTTGACATTCCACTGGATGGCACAGAAGAGCGACATCCACTGCATCTTTAATCGTACCACATAAAAATGCTACAGAGGATGACTTCCAGAGTACTTCAAATATTGTCCAAACAATGAAATAAATGAGTTTGAAGTGAAGCAGAATATTTGATAAGAATTAATGACAGTGAATAACTTAGTATAATTAATTTTTTTGCAAATTTAAACATTCACAGTATAGTTCAATCACCCCTCATCCATACAATGTGCTTAACTACATTTAAAATATTATATGATTTTAATAATCCTTGTTTGTGGGGAATTAAAATTATCTATTACACACAAGGTAAACAGACAGGATTGCATCAAAAAGGTAAAGCAAAATAAGGTTCCAAAGTATATACAGAAAATATTTTAAAGTATTTTATCAAAATTAATAATAAAATTTAAAGTACAAATACATTAGATAGCTTTTAAAATAAATCATAATTTAAATAAAATTATCAAACTAATTTTAGCCTAGTAATATTGCTCTGATAGTGATGCACATGGGCTTAAAAATCAGCCTCTGAAAATGTTCTTAAAAATTTCAGTTGAGTACCTGCCCGGCAGGTGTAAGGTCTTGCATTTGATACTTAGTCCTCTCCCCCACCACAAAAAAAATTGAGTTGATCTCGTAATAATCTAGATCAAAAGAGTGAACATAATTCTTAATCTCTATCTATTCACATGCTTAGAAAGAGATATAAAAAGAAAAATATAGAATCAGTATTTGCCATGGCCTTTGCTCATGTTGCATATTCCTACTAAATACATATAATTCTCTTTCCAGGATGTTTTGAAAATATTTCTTGTGGAGGATCTTCTCGAACTGATAAATTTAAACAGTCATCCTTGGGCAGCCTTAGACCACACCCTTATTCTTCCTCACTTGCCATCTATTTGGCTAAATCCACTTTGCCCAAATAGTGCTAAGTTATAAACATAATTCATACCTCTCCTGAAAAGCCTCTCAACAATTATTAATGGATCTGGTTGAACTTTGACTGACTTCTTTGTCCCAGTCTACCTTTCTTCTCCAAGATACACCAGTCTTTCTGGGTGCTCCTTAGGCCCTGACCTTGTGATCCTAAGGTCACGGCGACAGGTGATACATTGTCAAGGCTTTGGGTGTTATCATGTGGAGCAGGGGGGTAGCTTCCTCACTGCCAGAATGTATAGAATGCATGCTCTTATCTTCCGTCCTCTGATCTAGTTTTTGACTGTGTTCCATTGCCTTGTGCATAACCTTATCTAAACCATTTGTCATCCTCTGCGCATGACCCATTTCATTGAATCACTGTCTTTGTTCAGGATTTTCAGGGCTCAGATAACTTGGTGTGTGAATCAAACAATCTTGTTATTTCACTCTGATTTGTACCCATTATTTGGGTATGTGCAGTGACCTCCTCATTAATTAATTTTTATAAACTTTTGGTGTCACAGCACTAAGTGTTAAAGTCTTCTAATCATTTTTGCCAAACCTGCTCATTCATATGTAAAATAATATAATCAATCAGAGAAGGAACAACAACAGGGAAGTATGCAGGTTCTCCAGAATTCTGCATCACACAGATTGATTTGTGTATTACTCAACTTTCTGTCCCTGAAACATAGAACTCAATACACACAACTTGAAGGAGCAGAGGTTTAATTTGGATCACAGAGTCACATGATGCAGTACTCAGTAAACTGACTGCAAGGCAGAGCATTATAGGTAAAGGGCATGGTGGAGCAAAGATCCTTATTTCCCTGCTGCCAGGAATAGGGATAAGATCAAAGAAAATGCCAAGGGCCAGATACTGTACCCTTAGCCAAGCCTCCAGACCCTACCCACATAAACCCATAAGCTGGCTTTACTAATCCTCTTTGGAGGCAGTTCCCATGTCAGTCAAGTTCACTTAATTAAGCTTAACCACCATATTTTCCCCTTGCCAATTTGACACTCAAATATATCTCTTGAAATCACAATCTGCAAACACAATAACCAGTTAAGAATTCCATTTGTTACAACTAGCTTGCGTACAACTGGGAATGCAATAGTGCCTTTCTCCAAGTCCCCACAGTTTCAACATGTTCAAAGGTGTAAGTCAAAGTCTCTTCTGAGACTCAAGGCAAACTTTGAAATGTGAAATTCTGTAAAACTGGAGTTACAGTTTATAACATGTATAACGGTATAAGCTAAACACACACATTCCAAATGATTTTCTTTGAAAAATTGGTGGAAAACTCCTTGCCACACAGTTCTTGTATTCTGTATCCTGGAAAGTCAGTGTCATGTGGACAACACCAAGGCCCACTGTCAGTGCAAGTAGGAGCAAGCCACCCTTGGACCATGGCTGCAGTGGCTTCTGAGGACTGCATCACTTAGCACAGTGAAATGCATCATGAGGAATCAATTTCCTATGAATCCAGTTTTTACTTGAAAGCTGGTGATTCTCAAGCTGGGTTCCAAGGAATTCTTTTCTTAAAAAACAGTATTAATTTTCTGTACCACTGACCCTGGAATAGGGGAAGTCTTGTTGATTTCTGAGGCCCTTTCCATGCATCTTTCTTGTTGCTCCTGTATTAAGTGCTGTAATTTTTGTTTGTAATGGTGACAACCTCCCCAAGAAACATACCTTTTGGCTCCAACATTAGAGATGATTCAATCCAGCTAAAGTTTGTAAGTTTTTCAATTGTTTTATTCTTTTTGCTTCTAGCTCTCATTACAAGTGTAGTTAAAAGCAACCATAACATATTCAGAGTTTATGACACATTTTTCTTGTTTTAGAACATGAGATCTTGGGCAAGTCTGAGTTTGCATTATTTTGTTAAGAAATTTCCAGTCTCTCAAGAGGAAATAAGAATTCACAGGAAAATGTTCCAAGCTCCTGAGAATAAGCTTTGAGCTAAATCTTTCATCCTGTAGGCACAAGGGATATGAAAAGAATTCAAGTAGTAGAGGCAGAATGGATTGCTAACCAAAAGGACACAAAATATATGTATCAAAATTAACTATGGGTAGAGGCAGGATATGAAACTCCATGACAGAACACTTTCCTCACATGGGTGTGGTCTTTGCTCGATTCTAAGCACTGAGCCATAAGAACATGAAAGTAGGAAAAATTTCTCTGGAATCTAAACAGGAATCTTTTCTGACAGGTGCAGGTGAAAAATACCATATTATGTCATTTATTTAAATAATCTAAAACAGATGATCTCATAGAAGTAAAAAGTAGAAGAGTAAGTTCCTGGGATTGGAGAAGGTACAAGAGGAGAGAAAGGACAGAGAGAAAAAAGTCAAGAGGTGCAAATGACATAGAGGAGGATTAAATTCTGGTAGTCTCTGCACAGTAGTGTGACTATTACTAACAATATTGTATTGAGTATTTCACAGTGACTTGAAAAAATGTGAATTTTTTCACCAACAAAAATAAACATTTGAGGCAACAGATATACAATATACCTGATTGATCATTGTGTAATGTATACATATGAAAGCATCATCATATACCCCATATACATGTGCAATTGTTATATGTCAAAGACAACATTCTAAAAAACATTATAAAGTACATAAGGGGCAATAGCTGGTGTTATTAAAAGGAGGGGGATAGCTCCCAGATTTTAACACCTGGATTGTTTTAGCCAAAACAATGTCACCTTTAGAGAAAACTTTACACCTGGCTGTCCACTGCCTCTTCACTGATGGTCTTCATCCTGTAAAGGTAGATTTAGAGGTAGAGTGACCTTTTATCTGCATTATAAGATTATGCTGAGCACATTAAGCATATTTTTATTTAGAAAAAAACTAATCATTAGTCTTTGCAATTAAGCAATTAAACCTTTGTATTTGTCTATAAAACAGTATCACAATACACCTGTAGTTATTGTATAGAAAACATTAATTGACAGATCAATTATCCGACCTTCACTTGAAAGACAAAATCTAAGTAAACAATGGACAAACCTTATCTGAGAGAATGGCAATCCTTTGGGGAATTAATTGTTCTGCTCAGACCACAACTCTCCTTAATAAAAAGGGAGGCATTCCCAAATACAGCGTTCAATTTCTATTTGATACTTGTTTACCATTTCTACAAAAACACATTACTTTTTCATCATTTGTCTGAGTGGGAGCAAACAGGTTTTAGATGAAGGAGTCCCAAGTGACTCTCAGGCTGTTTTTGCTGAAACATTACCTGCTTTCCTGGACTTTCTCATTAGTTGATATGATTTACTGACCAAGTTTTATGTGGTGGATCTTCTTGGAAAATATCTATTTGATAAAAGTGTATTATAATTAAATTATGCAAAAAGCATGCAATAATTGATTCAATTTCCAGATAATTAATTCTCTTCCTAGAATGCTCCAAGAAAAGAACCTCAAGATGATAGTTTACTGGTATCACAGACTAATAACATACCACACTTACCAATATTTCAGACTTTCATTCTTACCACAGTAGCTTCAGGAAGAAAAGAAAAAAATGTATGGGACATCAAAGGGGATTGATATTGATTTAACAATCTCAACTGATCTGGTACTTACTCGGCTGAAAGAACCAATGCTTATTTAAAAACCAGGCCACTACTGTATGGAATCCTATTGGCTGTATCTCACTGTTTCATAAGTATTGAGATCTTTCTCTTTAAAGATTACAAAGTTATACTTAATGTTTCCTAGCTAAGTGACAAAGAACACTTAAACGATTTACTCAGTTTCATAGGAACATTTGACACTGTTCATATCTCTTTTGATCTGGCTAGTTCAGTGTATAATCTGACAAAACTATCACACTTAAATATTTTCCTTGGACAGAGTTATTAAATACCTGTACTCTGTAACAACAAAGACTTTAAGATTCTCTGACTCATGAACTCCCTTATAACTAAGAACCTTTCTTTCTATTGGCACATGAAAGATTATATTAGGATTTGGGGCCGTACCTCCATAGGACTCTGAAACTCAGAGAAGAACCATTTATTTTCCTTTTAGCAATAGCCTATTATCTGATTCATGTAAAATTTCAGCAGATACCAAATTTTCTTAGGATTTTGCTGTTGAATTCTTAACTTTTTATTACATTTAGAGATTTTTCTTCTCTATAGGTCTCCTATGAAATCCTCCTCCTCTTGGCTATACACATTTACCTCTTGTTACACAAGATCCTAAATTCTAACAACCACCTTTGTCTCCAGTAGAAGATGATATTGTGTTAGAGTACTACACTTTTAAGGAATTTTCTCTACATTTAAGTTTCTTGAGATCCCTTTTTTGATGGCTTCAATTCTGAGTAGAATAGAGGTTTTAAATCTGACTTATAATCATAAATTACTCACAGTTGTTCCAATCCAACATTCTTCCATGGGTCAAATTTGCAGTGGTTTTCCAGACTGTAGCTTTTGCTATAGCTATCTAGACAGAATTGATATCAACCTCATACATCCTCTTGGATGTGGGTAATGCTTTTGGTTTGCTTTCAAAGAAGTAGAGCTCCTTATTATAACTGATATTCTATTAAGTCTGACTGCCACATAAAAGCCCTCCAAAGAATTTGGCAATGAATATGAAGTGCATATTAAAAGGCAGACTCCAGAAGGAAAGAGTCATGCTTTAGCTGATTGCTACTCTAAAGAAGCTTTTGAAAAGTACCAGTCAGATGATCCACAGAGTTTAAAAGTCAAAGCAAAAGCTTACTCTAGAATTCAGGCATTAAGTCTTGAATTAATTCCATTATTAAGTCTGTGATACTTCAAAGCCACAAGAAAAGATCCTATCCCTTGTTTTATCGTTTAGTAGCATCAAGGTAACTTCTGGTTTTGCCTTCAGATGATGAAACAGTGTTTTAGAAATGTTACTTTCTTTTTCTATTATTATAAGAAAAAAATGAAGAATCAGCACAAATAACCATTAGTGGCAAAATAGCAACATGTTGCAAAAACATTTCCCTGGTACAGCTTTACTTTGCACATCTAACCATGGGAAAAACTCAACAGTTTTATTCAGGATTGGACATAGACAAGAGAGATGAAACACTTCTTCAGGTCAATCAAAGTATCAGTTAAGGTTTTCCTCCTCTAAAGACACAAAACTTCATTACTGAGGCTGGAGGTACAGATATTATCATCCAACTGGATCCCAACAATTGCCGAATCTTGACTTGGAGATATTTTCCAAGGTCTTCTGATTATTTTGATAGATATTTCAATCATATTTGCTATTGCTGGATTTTCTTAAGAGTTTCAAAGATTCTGTCCAGTCATTCACTGACACATAGCTGAAATACAATTCCAAAGACAAACCCATAGGAAGCTGAGCTGATATTCATAATCAGTGAATTATTGAGTGTAATCAACAGCTGATCTGGAAATCAAGGTGTAGTGCAGTAATAACTCTCTGGTTTCCAGTTAATGAGGAGAGATGCTTCCTATGGCCACCACATTGACTTAGCCTGTTCTGAAGTTCTTTCCACATGCTTGGACATGATTCTAACTCAGGTAATCAATCTTCTTCACAACTTTCAATAGAACCAAATTGTACATGTTTTCTGAACCACATGAATAACTCCTTGTTTGAAAGAAATATTTGAAGCCAGAGTGGTAGCACACACCTGTAATCCCAGCACTTGGGAGGCTGGGGCAGGAGGATGATTGCAAATTTGAGACCAGCCTGTGCTATAAAATGAGGTCAAGGTTGAGCCTGAACAGCCTGAACTGTCTCAAAAAAGATAAAATAAATAACTAAATATATAAATACATGAATTAAATATGTGACAAACTACTCTTGGACTATACTAATTGAAATTTTATAAATCTTTCAAAAATTCTTATGTCCCCATAATAAAATCTTCCTTCAAAATTCTAATACTAATGCCCTATGCATGAAGCCTTATGTTTGGCACAGGTCAGTGCTGTGGAATTCCTTCTTTACATAGTTTATTCAGATTATTACCTTTTAAGATGTATAATAATAGTGCAAATGGCTGCACAATGATTAATGAAATATAATTTCACTTCCATTTACTTTACCTTTATTATCACTAAGTGCAATTATGTGAGTTCAGTTTTGACCTGTTTTCAATAAGCCACATTTTGTGAAAAATAATTTCATAGGGCTGGAGGTACAGCTCAGTGGGCTAAGTGCTTGCCGCTGAGCACTGGGGCCCTGAGTTCGATCCCCGGTCCCGGAAAAAAAAAAAAGAAAAATAATTTCATAGGTTTCTTTGGTTTATTATCTTTCTTATCTGATCCTGAGGATATTTACCCTTTGTTTATGTTTATTTGCCCCAACAATGGCTTTAGCATAGATTATGTAATTTTTAGACAAATTTACTCTCTCTAAGACTATTTAAGTTCTACATAATTCAATAGTATGCTGCTCCCATCCATCATGGTATATGCTGTAAGTCAGTAATCTCTGTGTGAACCCTGTATCTGTCAGCTTTTCAATGATGGAGAAAAAAACGTGTTAAAGGAAACAGGTTAATTCAGGCTCATTTCTGAGTGTTTAGTCCATGGTTGGCTGGTTCCAGAGAAGAAGCACTGTGGCAGAATGCTGTGGTGGAGGACAGCTGCTTTCCTCGTGGCAGCCAGGAAGCACAGAGGAGGGGCCGGTGGCCAGGCATATATCCAGTGTCACGCCTTGGGCCCCACCCAAGAGCACTCACAAGTGTGCTTCAGAAATCTCTTAGGCTTCTCTCAATGTAGTAAAGTTGCTAAGCAAGATAAACCATCATAATTCCTTTCAAATTACTAGAAAATATGGAAATTAGAAACCAATATTCATGTGGGAAAAATATTACTGCTTGAGGCTTGGTAAGGCCTGACTCTGGAATCTGCCTTTCCTGGTTTGTACTTCAATGTGTCTGGGTTTCCCGGTTTGTCATGGTTTAGTCTTTTGCCTCAATCCAAAAGAATGAAAAATGCACATGAAAACAAAAAATAAAAGTTAGTTTGTTTACAGTTTGGCCAAATAGTAAGTGTATACAGCTTCCCTCTCAAAACACAAGAAGTACTCCCTTTTATACACTGAGTATTTAAAATATATATATATAGATCTAGCCAGTTGTT
The DNA here is from genome assembly GCA_004027595.1 of Dinomys branickii. Taxonomy (NCBI): domain Eukaryota; kingdom Metazoa; phylum Chordata; class Mammalia; order Rodentia; family Dinomyidae; genus Dinomys; species Dinomys branickii. Next base: position 47,161 of record PVLD010004623.1, read on the forward strand.
TTGCTCAAAGAGCTGGAAATGTTGAGTCCTTCTTGTCTTCAGATTTGGAGTTGGCAGTTTAGACTCTCATCATAAGGTAGCTTCAAGAAACAGTTCACTTTTTAAAAAACAATCCAAAAATTTAAGGATCAAACCACCCTAACAGTTACTAGAGGGCTCCCTACATTATTCCTAAAGGAGAGTTAACATTCACCAGTATCCCAGTTTGGATCGATTATTATGTAGAAGGCATCTATAGGAATTACTGAAACGTGAGAAATAAAACACGGATGGGCTCATGGTTGAATTGAAGAGGTTGAGTAACGACTCATGACTCTTTGTAGAACTTGTGAAAATTAATAAAATGTCTCTTCAGAAAAATATACATGATTTCCCCCTATACCTGAAAATTTACATATAATTGGAAGAAATTCCCAGTCCCGTTGAGGTCACTTCATAAACATCTAAGGAGCCACTAAAACTGTACCTTCAATTTGTGGACAAGAGCTACCAAACATTTATACCCTGCACTGTGCTTCTGCTTGGCATTGCCTAGGAAGCACCCTGCCAGGGCTGAGGATAAGTGAACAGTTTAAGAAAGTGATGCAAAAGAAGTGCCCTATGTGTGCTCGCTTCAAATGATTCAATTAATATTGCAATGAATATTTATGGATCCTCCCCAGAATTCATGGCACCTTCCCATAAAGCTATTTGTTTTAATGTTCTCCTGTGTACCTTGGAGCAGAGATTGATGACAGACTTGAGTTAATCAAACTGGAGAGATTCTTTTCCATAAACACATCTTGTAGAAACACCAATGTGTGCATTTGGAAGTCCACATTGGCTAATTAAATCATAGGACACATTTGCAATAATCTTGTGGGTGATATTGCCAATTCTGCTTTCTAGATAAGGACATATTTGAACAAGGAAAGAAATTCAAACTGAGCTGTTCACACCTATTTTTGTCACTTTGTAAAATTATCTTCATCAAGCTGCTCTCTTTTGATTAGACCATATGAAAGAGAGCATGAGAATAGGAATCAAGGGAGACAGCTGGCAAAGCATGGCACCTTGACAACTATTGTTCTGTTCATATGAAAGGCACCTTGATTTCCACTTTGAACTTGTTTACTGTTGAGATTCCCAAGTGTTCAGTTCAATGGAGAAAAGCCCAAGCTTCTAGGAATAAAATCCTGGATGGGTACTGGAGAAAAAATCATCACGGTGGAAGAGAAAAATTAGCACATATAGTTACTTCAGCCCAAATTTTGTCTCAGGAATGATCGGTCCCAAAGGAGGAAGGAATTCAGGTAGGACTCAGAGGATCAGGAGGAAGAGAATTATCTTGGTAGAAATTTTATGGCATGGAATGAGAGCAGTAATTGGGAAAATGGGCCCCCATTACTAAAAGAGGACTGAGTTGATAACATAGAAAACAATCTCATTTCCTACAGGAAGAAAGGAAATCTTCTATGCCTTTGAAGCATTGCTTTGCATTCTGTCCAGGTGTAGCATCTATAAAAAAGGCCTATTTATGTGTCACATTCATATATGACACACCCACCTGTCTCCCTGGTTTAAACACATCGAATACCCCAAATGTTTTATGATAGGAAGAAGACAGAATTTTATCATTTACGAGTGGATGTGAGAACCAAAGATACATAGCTTAACATATATTGCCTAAAGAGAGTTTACATTAACAATTTAGTGATAAGAAAGTTCTAATCTTATGCTACATGATCAAATAATAAATACATACTCAACATATAAAATAATATACTTATTCAATACATATGCCATAGACATTTATTGTAGGTGTTATAGTAATGCTATATACAGATATCATAGGATTATTTTTGATATTAAAGTTATGATAGTGTTAAGAATGTGTAGATTTAATGATAATGATTGTACACATACTATCTGCTATTTCTGAGAATAAACACATGAAAAAATAATTTGAGTACAAGGCATTATATAGTATATTTGAAAACTCAAGCCATACTATTGAAATAAGAGTTAAGGTGCATAGTGAAGTTAAGCAGAAAGAGGGTGTATGTAGAAGACTTGAGATATTAGATGCATAAACTTCAATTAAGGGGCTGGGGATATAGCTCAGTGGAATAAGCGCTTGCCTAGCAAGCGCAGGGTCCTGAGTTCGATCCCCAGTACCACAAAAAAAAAAAAAAAAAAAAAACTTCAATTAAGGACTTAGATTCTGAGATGCAATTTTATTACTTTCTAACACACGAGTATTTGTGGGATTAAATAGAATTGCAAGTGTGGGATGAAAAAATTCATTTCTTTTGCTGAGTAGGGACAGTGAATCACAGCACTAACACTGACATCTCACATTATTGGCCTGTGCTTCTCTGCCACTTTAAAGCACAAAGGCCTGTCTGTGATGACAGAATGGAGTGCACAGAGTCTGTGGGCATGCGAGGATGCACAGGAATGCGTCAGCACACCTCGCCCCTTGGGCATGTGCACACCCTCCTTCTTTAGGTAGTGTGTCAGGTGCAGGTGAGCAATATTTTTGTTGATGAGTTTGCTCTTGTTTTTCAAGATAAAACTCTAGTGTCTGGAGGACTGAAACCTAAGTATTGAAGGAATTTAATAAGTGCAAAGTTATGCCATAAAGTGAAAATTATGATCGTGTTTCCGTATCCAGTCATGGTTCATCACTGAGTACCAGGAATCATCTCCCCCTGTAGAGGACTACGAAACTGTTTCCACATCGAAGAAAGGCATCATGGGACTTTGATCCTAGGGGAAGGGAAATAAACAAATTCCTCTCTTGGGAGGACTTCACCACATTTCAGAATGTGGTATAAAGAAATGAGAGACAAGCAGAACACTATATCTTCACAAAAATTCTGGTTGGGTTGTGGAGACAGAAAACAACTTGTAGTTGCTGAGCATCTAGAGAGTACTTGGTTTTCAATAAGTGGTTAAATGAATAACTTGCTGTATATTTTACTATTTAATGAGAAGAAACTGAAACCTCAGCCTTGCTGGATAAACATACTATTCATAGAAGCATCAAATAGGATATAGAAGTTTCAAGAGATTGTTGGCAACCTTCAATCTTCTTGCATATGATACATTCTGAAAGTTGCTTCAATTTCACAGTTATTTTCCTCTGAAGATATTTCAGCTTAATATATTTCTTTAGAAACTTGGTATTTTGGCACAGAATAGTGATTTAGTTTGTTTAATTGGGATATGACACAGTAGTTTCACAGCAGTTTCAAGCTATATTTTTTTCTGGTTTTAAAAGTCAAATACTCTCAGATTGAATTTCAGAATCTACCATGATTCATTCCAAATAACTTGTTTCCTCAAACGCTTTTAACATGAGATCGGATGATACAATGAGGTGTCAATACAACTTATAAAGGAATACATAATTGTAATATTCCACAGTTTAGATTGATACTGATGCAATGTAGCTGACAGAATGTACAAAAGTGACAGGAAAGAATCATTCCAGGCCTCCTTACATTCTGGAAGAGTGACAATGAAACTATAAATAAATAATCATATGTTCACACGCGAAAGTTCACAGAAATTCTAGCTGTAAGGAAAAACAAAACTGTGCGTTTTAAAGGAAGAAGAAACTGGAGGCCAGTGTGTTAATCTTGAATACTCTGCACATACAGTTTGAGACAACCACACACAGCACGTCGCCAACACCCCAGCAGTACCCTCCTGCTTCCAATAAATGCCTTTCACTCTTATACAAAAAGATGTATAAAGAGCATACTTTTAAAAATTTCTGACTACTTTTAGGTAGCACTTTGGCTGATTCCTTTACAGTGGTGCATGGAGATATAGCACTGGGACTCTAATTTCAGTGTATGGCTCTACGCTGTAATTGTACCAGCGTTTGCTTATTCACTCAAGTTTGCATAAACATTTGGGTTATTTCCTGGTTTGATTAGAACAGCCAATGAATAATAGTCTATGAATATTATGACTAATGAAATTTAATTTTAAATAAACTCCTCAAAAGGCCATTCCTGAGAAGATGTTGGGAGTGATATGTTGTATCAATGTCGCTGCCCAAAAAATCAGAACAGAATGTAGCTGCGTCCTTCTGTCATTTGAGACAGGGTTTCACTATGCAGTTCAGGCTACCCTTGAATTCCTTTTGTAGCCAAGTCTGGCTGCAAATGCTAACTGGCGGTGAGACTCCCAAGTGCTGAGATTAAAGGCACGTGCCACCACACCTGGTCCAGAATTAGTTACTTAAAAAGAAAACATGACATGTTTTAGGCTTAAAATGTCACCCAAATTTCCATGTGTGTAAAAGGTGATTGGACAGCACCCATAGTTCCTACCCTCCTCAGTGGTTTCCTGTGTTACTGAGTTCAGTAGCTAAGTGTGCTATTCGAAGGCGGGTCCTTGTGAGAGGTTAGGCTATGGGAAAGACCTGAAGACTATCATGGTTCCAGGCTCCTTCCACCCCCTTACTTAGCCACCCTGAGTTGAAAAGCATTTTCTCTTCTGTGACTTTCTGCTGTGCTGTCTGCCTTAGAACTTACTGACAACTGCCTAGCATTCTAAGCCCCTGAGCCAAAATAAACTGCACCTCCTTTGAGTTTCAGGTATGAGATATTTTGTGCCAGCAGCAAAAACTGGCTACAAGACATGGATATGTTTGCACATGAAATCTGTGCTTGGAAAATCCAGACAAAATACAGTGGGGGAATTTGCATCTATTTCAGATCTGAAACTTCAACTCTGAATACCTGCAGGCTGGGGGTCATTGGAGAACTGCTTGAGAACGGTGATCATTTATAGGTTCAGTCACCTATGTGCCTGCTACAAGAGCTGGAAAGACTCCAGGACTCCTGCTGCTATGACAGCAACCAAAGTGACTGTTTCATGAGTCGTGGCAAACTCCATGAGGAAAGCTTTGGACTCCTTATATAATTGTTCAAAAAGCAAGCATATAAATTTCAGCTCAATGCATGGAACCTTTTATAAACTTAGATGACAAATTACGTCATTTCTCTCACAAACTCTTTGTAGAATCAATCTCTTCATTCAATCTAGAGATTAAAGCTGTATGGTCAAAAAATAACAGTGAATCTGAATTTTTAAAAATTGTGCCAGTGTACCAAAGATTGCTGTTAATCTCTATGAAAATATTTTCAGTGATTGAGATAATACTTATCAGTGTTGCTGTTTTCTAAAGTGGAAATCCTCTCTAGTGAAAGACTTTCCTTGTGTTGTCATGCCTGCCTCAGTGTCCTCAAATGAATAAAAATGTTCATATTTGGTGGTTATTTTTACTTTGGAAGAGAGCCAGAATTTGCCTGGTGACAGATCTTGTGAATAAGGTAGATGAGAACTTGCATGAATATGAGCTTGACTTTCTATTAGGTAGGACTTGGCAGGGGCTGGGGATATAGCTCAGTGGAATAAGCGCCTGCCTAGCAAGCGCAGGGTCCTGAGTTCGATCCCCGGTACTGCCCAAAAAAAAAAAAAAAAAAAAGAATTCAGGGACCAAATAGGTAGGACTTGGCAGGTAACAGCATTCATAGTATTTTTTTTTTATCACCTCTTATAAAGACACGGTGGAAGAGGACTTGCAAGATTACTTCAAAAGGTGGTGAGGAGGAGAGGTGTGTTTAAAGGAAGGAGCATTCTACAGGGAACCAATGGCAGTGTGTCTTTTACTGTGATATTTTTAAAATTTAGGCATTCACTCTATATTTTTATCAGCACTTATATTGCAGGAATGCTCCTGCACAATTAGGTCTGTGTATGAAAATACATAAAACTTCACCATGGAGAATGAATGGACAGAAATGGGTAACTAATCTCAAAATCTCAAGTTGGGAACATTGTATGAGATTTGGAGAATGGGAGGTCAACATCAGATTTCCAAAATACAGCGAGGAAAAATGGTAACAGTCAGAGGCTGTATGTTTTCAGATGTTTTAGACCATTGTGTGAGTCATAAGACATTGGATGTTTTACAATTTTCAGAAAGTTTATAAAATACATGTATATGAATGGTTTATTTTTAAAATTTTAACCATACTTTTTGGTAGCCATAGGAACAATAGTTTACAAGAAGGCAAGAGCGCCAAAACCTTGGAATTCCTGGAGGTAAAAAGTGGTGTGGACGAGGATAATGGTAATAAACGTGGAATTGTGGGATAGCGGTGGATGAGTCTGAGCTTCATTTGGGTAATTTATTCATCATTCAACTTCAACTTTGGATCATCAATGTCTGTGAAACACATTGTAATGTTTTCCTCTACCAATTCACACCAACTTCAGACTAACTTAAGAATTCTTATGATGGCCTAGAAGTTTATAAACAATTGTCCATTTTTTACAACATTATATTAAAGTTAGCTATGTGTCCGTTTTAAATATAAATTGCATGCTTACTGAATGCAGAATTGTGACTCTACCTATGCTGGATACCCTGTTGTCATTAACTTAGTACTTAGAATGAAGTAAAAACTTATGAACCAAAAATAATTACTTTGATTCCAAAATGCTTTAAAAACTTAGCCAATATGGTGATAGCTAAAAATAATGTCCAAATGTATTATCATTATTATATATCACAAAGAATTTCTTGGGAATTAAGGTATATATATATATAATTTATGTGTATGCTATTGATATATAATTTACACTGATTCTCAGAAAAGGTATAATAACCAAGAAAGATGTTTATGTACTTATTTCTAAAAATTATTGCCAAGACGTTTTTTCAGAGTGAACCATTCCTATGGAGTTGAGTGTGTGTACTGTGATTCCCGGGAGAACGATGGCTTAAAGTGATGTTTGCTAACTGGAAACCAATTACACAAAATTAATTCTTTGAAGCAATGATATTTACTGTACTAATGTTAGGAGATGTGCAGTTTGAATCAGATGTTGAGATGAATTAAAATTACATCTCTGTGAGATAAATTATTATATAATTACTTGAAATACTCATGAGAAAAACACGTCTGAAGCCAAACAAAAATTGATATTTTATTGCAACATTGTTGGGACTACCGATCATATGCTATCAGTTCAGCTGAACTGCCTGAAAATGACTTTACTGCTTATCAAAAAGGGAAATAAAAGTATGGAAAATGCATTTAGGAGGGGATAAAACAACTAAGTTATTACACAAAGCTAAGGACTTTTCCAATTTTCTTTCAGTCTGTTTAGCCTTACTGATACCTTGAAGGAAAACTGTGGTCCAGAGGATGCACCAATGCTACTGCAATGCATGATTCACCAGAAAATAGCGCAATAGTTTCTCAAGGCACAGCTGTCAACATAAAAGAACAAATTTTAAAACAAAAAAAGAAAATGCTAGACTAAAGGGCTACTATACTGTGTTATAAAGGAGAAGGTAATTTATAAAGGTGAGAAGTCAAATTCATTTATGTATATATTTCCTTATTCTTTTAGACAGGCTTTACTGAGGATCTTCCTTGTGCTGTGTACTAGGCTATAAAAATCAGTAGGAATTTTCTTCCCTTTCCCATTATCTTTCTTATCTCCTAAGTTTTGTTCACTTTTTCAGGTTCTTACAGGAGTGTGACAAGACAGTGTTTACACATGTAGGTCTAATTTATTTCATTTATAAGTATAGTCTTTTTTTATATAAGTATAGTCTTTAGTTGCGTCCATTTACCTATAAAAGCCTCGAATGTATCTTTCTTTATAGCTGAGTAATATTCCATTAAAAATTCCACAACTTTTTTTTATCAGTTCCTCAATCAATCTTACATGTCTATATTTATTTACCTGAGTAACAAATTTGAAGGTATCAATATGTAATATAGCAATCATTGTTAATTTCCTATCACCTTGTGTGAAATTTAGTACTGCTTGCATTTTTTTAATTTTGTAAATGTATGTATATTGGTTATTATACTTTCATTCTTTTATCTTTAAAATAAAAAAAACTAAAAAATATAATCAGTAGCAAGATACAGATCCTTCTGAGCTACATGCATAATAGCAAAAAGCAAAAAGCTCTGAAATTCCTAGACATTATTCTCTGATTTCATTAGGCAGGAACTTAGGTTCAATTTTTATACACAAACCCAGCACAAATTCTGGTGCTAGAGAGGGGAGATTCTCTTATGAGGCACTCAATCAAAACCAGCTTGCATTGAAACACACCAGTCCTCCACCGTGTGTCAATACTCTTAATGGCAGGCGAGAATACTTGCTTGCAGATCCCTAAATGGAATGCCTGAGAATTTGCAGCCCATTGTGATAGTCCCCTGCTTCCAAATCACCTACATATATTGTAGCCGTGTACACACTGATGCCCTTGTCCAGGCGTTGTAATTGCGGGCTTCCTATTAATAGTTACGGCTCTAACCTTCACACCTCTAATAATATCTAACTTGCATTGGAATGTACTGCAGAAAGGGCATTGAATATTTAAAATATGTGCATTTACCACACATATGGTTTTTCATAGGGCTTTTATATCCATAAGTTTCACAATGCAAAGCAACCCAAATCTAGGTTAGAAATATTTAGTGTAAAGCAGGAGAAAAAAGATTTCATGCAGCATTCAGTTTAGCACTCAATATTTTGGGTACCGAAATACACGATTATTTCCGATGTGCTAGATATTCCTAGTCAAGTGGCTTTTAATGATTTTACTTATGTTGTTTTGCTAAAACATGTATATTTTTATTATGTATTATTGCTGACTTTATCAACTATGTATTCACTGTATTTCTTAGATACTTCCTGGAGTCCGAAAAATAAAACAGAACACAAAACTATTGACATGTGATCTGAGCTTCAGAATCAAACCAAAGGAAACATAAGTGATAGACATTGAAGATGTATGCAAATCAATCATATTCACAGTATATGCAAATTTACTTGGAGTTACTAAGGAAAACCTTATAGCAGGAAGAGCAACATTTGGGCTCAAGAATTAATATACTGGGTAGAGAGAAAGATAAAGAATATTCCAGGACCATTAATCAGAAAGTACAAAAGCATAAATACATGAAACAGCATGAAAGGCTTATATTTTATAGCGGTTAGAGATGGTGAGATTTTATAGAGAAAAAATTTTATAGAGAAAAAATGGGGACAGGAAGAGAAACATAAAACTCTAGAGAACACTATTAATTCAGGTTTAGGGAAGCAAGAAAAGTGGAAAGGGCTCTGAAAAAAGATGAGATAGGAAGGAAATGAGACCAAGGAGAATAAAAAGAGAATAGTAAGATCATATTGAAGGCAAAACAGCTGATTTAATTGGTTTCAATTCCTTCTTCAGGAAGGGAGACAAAATCTAAAACTCAAAAACTAATGCTGAGCCAGATGTCAGACCAGAATAATCATAAGCAAGTGTCTATAAAACTATACCCTAACATATAGGTGGTCAGAAAATGGGCAACACGTGTGCTTCCAGACCCTCTAGAGAACATGAATTCTCCAATTTTCACAGCTTACTCTTCTGTTGCAGCTACCAGGTTTCTCAACTTTGAATATATACTGCAGTCTTTATCTTCAGTGTAAAACATTTACTCTCCTGTCTATTGCCAACTATGTGTTCACTAGTAATTAATCCTTGCTCTAAATGGTCAAGTAACAGATAAAACAATGTCCTTGGTTCTTGTTGTTTTTGTTAGCTATGATTTGAGTTCCCTGTGTTCACAACATCGTCATCTCTTTTGAAGATACTGAGTTCCCCTTTGGTAACCCCTCCCCCCATACAATGGTAGAATGTAAATGCAGTGGTTGTCAAGGCACTGTGTCCGTCACTGCTTCAGCAGCAATTTCTGGGTTCTTATTAACAGTGAGAATTCACAGACACTACTAGATTTACTGCTTCTAAACCCCTGACATTAAAGTCCACAATGTTTCAACAAATTCTTGTGCATTCTAAAATTTAAAAGAATAGAATGAAGTCAACCACCCTTCCAAGGATTCTAAGCTCAGCCTTTATAATAACAATGTCAGTAGAACATTAACTCAGACCAGACTGATAGATGCATTGTAACAGAATTTAAAAAGTACAGACTGAGGAGACCCCGAGATCTGAAGTCAAATTTCAAATTGGCCATTGTGAGATGTTAGCCTTGAGATTTCTCCACATTTTTCTTGAGATTACCTGTCCATCTTTTAATAGTATTGAAGTAATTGAGACAATAATGTAGAATGTCTGTCATTTAATGGTCATTCAACAAATACTATTTTCTGTCCCACAAGCGTCACCCTTAGTGGATTGTGTTATAGAATATACACTCTGTTTTTATGATAGCTTGAACATAAAAATAAAGCCCTTTGAGGACTGCTTTAACATCTATTTTAGAACTGTTGCTGGGGACACTGTTATATATGTCATTAGATGTCCCATGTATATATTTTCTCATGAGAAATTTCTTTAAACATTTGGTCTGAAAAAAATAGCAAATGAGCAACAAATTTTTTCAGAGTACGTATTAAAATGTTTCTTTGAACTCAAATTTATAGATATGAGAAATTTTTTGGATGACAGATTTAGATAAAGCTCAATAGAAAAACTATTTAAATAATAATGGCTGTGTAAAGTTCTTAATTCAAAATATACCTTGCATATAAATATTCTTCTCTGAATCAGTTTGTTTGCTATTATTGATCCTACATACTATCTTTGAACAGGCAAATAACTGTCAACTATCAGCAATTTTCAAAGACTTAATAAAGAAGGAAAATATAAAAATATGCATAAGCATATTAAGCATGATTTCCTAAGAATTATAAGAAAAACCACAAAGCGTATGAAATAATATAATTCCAAATCCCAATTTTAAGATAAAGAAATTTAGAACCAAAAGGCATAGTCCCTTGACTGAGATCAATTATTTAATATGTTAAAACTCACTGAAAATTAAACTTCTTCTTACTCATTGAATAAAGATTTTTCCTCTTTTGTAATGAAATCTAAGAGGACACTCCTACATTGTATCTGGTGTTCTATGACAAAAGAAAACTTCAGACAGGCAATCTATAATTATCTAAAGTGTCTGGTCTCAGTAAAATATATCACAAGAGTGATAAATGCAAGGGTTCTCTTTCCTTACACGGTCACTGACTGCTGTTAGGGGACATAGGGCTTCCCTCTGCGGCTTGTTGACACCTCTGCTATACTCCTGGTCCCTGGTGACTTTTCTGCTGCTGTTCACCTTTTGAGCTTCCTTATTTACATGTTGTCTAGAATGTCTCTTCCAGGAAATGTTCAGCTCTACATAATGACGCAAGTGCCCCTTCCTTCATATAGATGACAAAATTTCTCTTTGGAAGAATTTGAAGCCTTCCACATTCAACTTTGATCTTACAAGGATGGATTCTTTATGTCACCCTTGGAATCAGTTTCTATATAATTCTGTTGTATCATAATCATGTAACGTTTCGACACAGAATTTCAGGCAAATATGGAAAGTACTGGCCTACGCTGACTTGTAATATAGTTGAATCAGAAAAAATCCCAATTTTCTTGGAATCGCATTAACATCATTTTCCCTCTGTTACTCTAAACCTTGATGAAAACAGGAACAGAGAGAGACCTTTTACGGAGAAGAAGAGGTAACAGGGACGGAGAGAGAAGCAAGTGGAGGGGAGAAGGAAGGCAAATAGAAAATGGGCAAGAGGTAGCGTGTACAGGTCCAAATCCTCACCACTGATGTACTCATTATTCATTGCAAATATGTACATACACAATAAATAGAAAACATGGGTTTCACTTTTAAAATATTAGAAATGGTTTGGTGGCATTCAGGATATACATGCACTTATACTAATCATTGCATATTTACAATTTATTTTTGAGATCATGTCTATAATTAAATTAATGTCATTAAACAGTACTGCCTGTCTCAGGTACACAAAGAGCTATTTTCTTTAAAACTTGCTTCTCTGTGAATTCTGTGTAGCCTTTACTATGTCATGCACATTTAATCAACATAGGTTTATTTTATATAACAAAGTAGGTGACACTAGCCAAAAGATCAATAAAATAAAACAATCAAATTTGCCCACATTCATCCACCACTTATGGACAATTATTAAAATTGTATATGGGAGAAATTCTAGTAGATCCATGAGTATCAACTTTCTAACTAGCAGGTTTCATAATGATGAAGAGCAATTACAAGCAAGTATATATTTGTAAAAACAGTTTAAAGAACTTGTATGATTAGAAAAACCATTAGCTGATTGAAACAAACAATGAGATATCTGGGGCATAGATATGTAAGAATCTAAGGCAAAGCAAACGCATGGTATAGTTGCTTAACTTGAGAAAAACCGTTATGAGTAAAATAAGGATTTTAAGAAAAGCATATAAGGATGTGGAGAGAAGTGAAATAGTAACTTAGAAAACTATATGGAAAATACAGAGCTGCTGAGAATTCTTGTGATAGAGATGGAAAGGTAGAAAGGAACGATGGAAAGGAATCCTTGTATACAACTTGAGTATTTTTCTTTGCTCAAATGCAAATTTAGAAACGTACTGGAAAATGTACTATTCAGTCAGTGGATTTTTTCTGGTGGGAGGATTTCCCTGCAGGGTCGGGTATTTGGGTAACAACGGAAGCACTTAACACTGAGCAGTGATGCAGAGCTAACCACGAGAAGTTCTGTAAGCTCCTCCCGACTCTCAAAAATGACTCTCAATTTCCAGATAAGGAACAGAGGCAACTCTTTGTAGATCTGAAAGAACAAGTTGGCCTTTCAGATTCGTGTGTATTACTTCCAAGCAAACGCTATCCAGTCTCGCTGGGGACAAATCATTCACGGGATACTAAGATCCTGAAGGAAAGACCGAGAAGTGAGAACTGAGACAAGGTTAGGAAGGACGGAGGTGTTAGATACCCATTCCTGAACTAAATGATGCCGGAAATTATACAGTTAGAGCTGGAAAAAGGCCTTTCTACCTGAAGGAATCATTAATTTAATCCCCCTTTCTTGTTTGAATATCTCAGTGGCTTCCGGTTTGAAGATTAAATTACTCCTTTTTAACCATTTGCTTATGAAATTTTCCTTAAGATAGCTCCTGTGTCAAAGTTGTAAAACATTTATGGTTTCCAAGTTAAATTCGTAATCTGTTCTCCTCATGCTACCCATATATATATCAGCAGTGACAATGTAGAAGTCACATGCTTGACTAATGCTTGCCTGCAATGGTTTATGATCTATTTTTATTTAAAAAACACACATACTTTCTTTTGACTTTGCATTAATTGATGACTCTAAACACTAACCATTTTTCTTTTTTGTGTCCAAATCATTTTTCTTTACAAATTGCCCATTTTTTCTTTTGCCAACTTAATAAATGGCACTTCTTACATTTTTCAATATATGAATTGTGTTAGGGATGATAACTGCTAGTAAAATAACAAATATAAAATAGTTTTCAGATAAATGAAAACAACTTAGCTTTGTGGTTACTTGCTGTGACAACAAAATACTTCCACTATTTTTTGTGATCTTATTTATTGTTTAAGGGAACATATCAACATAGACATTTTATTATAATTCAGATAGGTATGTTGGTCAGTAGGATAGAATATTCTAAAAATAAAATGTTTGATAAGATTTAGTTTTGGATAAAGAAAACATTACAAAATACATGGATTAGAGAAGACAAAATTGATAGTTTGGGAGTTATTTTTTGAAATTTGAAAAATAAAGAATAAATATAGAACTAATGCTAAAAGTAAAGAGATTAAGTATACTAATTATTTCAAATCTAATAAAGCTATAAGTAAAAGAAGGAAATGATGTAGTACTAATTACACTTATATGATTATTTTAAAACATGAACTTATGGAAAATTACAGAAAACATGCAAAATTTAAAAATCTGTACATCAAATGGCTTAGAAACCACTGGTTAATTAGATGTGTTACAGACTGAAAATATAAGGAGAAATTCCTTGAAATCTTTGAAAATCGATGTGAGCATTTGCTTAATATATAACTCAACATATCCACTTTTGGGTGTATATCTCTTTCCACCTGGTGATCAAGTGACACACATACTAAGATTCTTATTATTTACTATTGCAATAGTAAAAGCATCTGAAAAAGTACAGCTTCTGACGGATAGAAGATTTAACTAAAAATAATACTGTATATAATGAACTTGTACTGCTATGGAAATCACTCTTACACTGCACATATTAACATAGATCATTCTCTTAGTCTAATACTTAGTAAAGATACAAGTTCTCTATAAGGGCTTTCTGTATACAGGCTTCATATCTAACTCAATATCAGATGAAATCAACATACATATATATTATATACAAATATGCATGTGGTAGATCAGTATAAAAAAGCAAGGAAATGATGAGTAAAATATAATAATGACAGTATTGGAGGATACGCAAGATGGTAAAAACTGAGCATATAGGTATATATTAATTATTAGTTATGTTCACCTTTGAATTACATAGCTATTCATTCTATTATTTTAAAATGTAGTAAGTCATACTGAAGTAATAAAACACCATTCACCCATAATGAAAGGATCTTTTGCAAACAATATTTTAATTAAGCCAATTCTCTACACCTGAAATCTTTAAAAAGAAAATTTAATGAAAATCATATAGGTTTTGTAATTTAAACTGTCAGTAATTTTCTTTCAGCAGTCGATGTTTTAACAATATGGCTTGATTGTACCATGTGCTGACGGATACCTGTGGTAACAAACAGGGTAAAACCAGCTGGTTACTTCATTCAACACGTTCCCTTTAGTTTTCCTGAAATGAAAACCTTGTTCTGTTTGAAGACATTTTGCCAAGGTGTACGAGAAAGGCACAACCCCTCACTGCATTATACACTTTATGCCAGGGCTGGATATTACCTTCTTTAAATGTGTAAACTAGAAAATTGCTTCAAAACTTAATTATCATTTACCAAGTTTAGTCATAAACATGAGTTATTTAGAGCAATATTGGATCAAATGGAAATAGACTCTGATACAATTTAAAAAACCAGCCATATGAGTTGAAATTTATTAAACCTCAACTCATTTACATAAATATTTACACAGTTGTCCTCCTGGCTCAGGTTTTACATAAGTTACTGGGTAGAATTTTTATGTCACACGGATATGAAGGTGCCCAATTGACATTTAACATACCCCACCCTGCATCTCTTCAACATAATGAACTTGTAAAACAGCTCCAAAGAAAGAAGTGCACAAAAATAATGCCAGGAAGATTTTGTTCCCTCTTTATTTCACCCTGGAGTCAGGTCAGAGTAATGTAAATTATTTTGGTTGTAAAGATTGGCTAATAGTGTACTTTGAGAGAGAGTATATTATGTGAGACTGAGAAATGACCTAACATAACACAAGGCTTAATATTTTGGAGCCAGATGGACCTTACCTAAAATGTAGGCATTCTGTTATACTGGGTGTTTGCCCTTAGGGATACTCTTTAATCACTTTAAGTCTTAGTTTGTACAACTGTCAATGAGACCTTAATTATTTCCACGTGTTATGAGTATTGAAAGATCAATGCGTATATAATAAAGCCCTTAGATGAATAGGAAACAGAAAACAATACTGTGATATTTTGTTATTTTTTTTCAGAACTGAAAGATTATTTTTTTCATCATCAGACTATGTGTATGAGAAATATTGATTTTACCACACACAACAGTGATTGTTCAATTAAATTTAGAGATGCTGAATAGAAAATAACATTGGTCTGTCTTCATTACAGCTACTAGTTATAGCAAGACACTCTAATGTGGTGTGGTTGTGAAAACCTGCAATTCCAGAAATCTGGGAGGGTGAGGAAGGAGAGCACAAGTTTGAGCTCATTCTGGGTAACTTGGCAACTTAGTGAGACCCTGCCTCAACTCATTCAGGCTCTAAAAGTCTAGGGCCATCAAATGTCTATTGACCGGGGCTGGGGATATAGCTCAGTGGAATAAGCGCTTGCCTAGCAAGCGCAGGGTCCTGAGTTCAATCCCCAGTACCGTCAGAAAAAAAAAATGTCTATTGACCATCCTTGTAATATTTTACAAGTTCAGACACAACTCATTGTGTTGGTTATTTTTTTCTCGTTGCTGAGACAAAATACCCAGCACCCAAAATAAAGAAAGGAATGGTTTATTTAGCTTACATTTGTGGAGGTTTCAGTCCATACTTGGCTGATTCTGAGGCAGAGTGGCACATGGCAGAGGGCAAACTGTTCAGGGCAGCAGAGCACAGCAAAAACAACCAACAAAAGGGAGGAATGGCTGCAAGCAGCCTCCTTTTCTCCCCTACATTGTAAAGAGACTACCCCCACCCAGGGGACATGAACTTTTCACACAATCTCCATGCCCTCCCCTTCCCTTCCCTTCCCTTCCCTTCCCTTCCCTTCCCTTCCCTTCCCTTTCCCTTTCCTTTTTTCTCTTCTCCTTCTCCTTCTCCTCCTTCTCCTCCTTCT
The DNA here is from genome assembly GCA_004027595.1 of Dinomys branickii. Taxonomy (NCBI): domain Eukaryota; kingdom Metazoa; phylum Chordata; class Mammalia; order Rodentia; family Dinomyidae; genus Dinomys; species Dinomys branickii. The sequence continues at coordinate 63,584 of PVLD010004623.1, forward strand.
CCTTCTCCTTCTCCTTCTCCTTCTCCTTCTCCTCCTCCTCCTGCTCCTCCTCCTCTTCCTGCTGCTGTTCCTCCTCCTCCTCCTTCTTCTTTTTGTTTTTCTTCTTTATTTTCTCCTTTCCCCCCCAAAATGTCTTGATAGTGTCTTCTGTGGTCAAAAGTCTAGAAAAGGAAGTCATAACTAATTTCTCATTTGAAGTCATTCTATTAATGAAGTCATTCTATTAATAAGTAGCAGATTCAAAACCAAATTACATATATTTTCAATATAGCAGTTTTTATTTTTCATCTTAAATATACATTATATACATATGTACATGCAAAGAAGCTTGTCTGCAGGACTCTATTCCCTGCAGCGATGCACAGTGTCAAGAGTCCATATTAAAACCATGTGACTCTCCTGAAATATGTGTATAAATTTATGATCCTGTAGCATCAATATTAAATTTTCATTAAATTATGTATGTATGGCATATTATTCCAAATAGATTAAGCCACACATACATTCTTTTAGTTCTTCTCTATTCCTATGTTTGGCAAAGAATAAATAAAAGAAAAAGAATAATTTTAGTAAAATTCTTGTCTATTCAGAAGAAGAAACACAAGACAAAATGAAGGTGGCTTTTCTTCAAGATACTGAAGCATAAAGCGGAGTATTCAAAAAGCAATAGAAGAATCTTGGCATAGAAGATATCTGGCTTATTTTTAGGAGATACTTCTCTTTCCTGAGGGAGCAATCTTACACAACTTACTGCCAAATTGTAACCTATAAGAGTAACTTTGAAGTCCTGCATTGCCTAAAGATAAGAGTTCTAGCATTACTTTCCTAAGCATTGAACAGTTTTTAATTTGTTTCAGGTAACTTAAAGAGACAACATGTGAAGTAAAATAACATAATTGGAAAATGAAATACACAGTCTTGCTCTACCCTTTCCCACAGATAAATAATCAGAGTAAATTTTAATCAGTTCTACACATCCAAACATGCAACAAAAGTAAGGCCTTTACTACCGTGTATTCTCTATGCTCATCTCTTTGCCTCACCAAACAAACATTTGTCTGTCATCTCAGCTACCCAATGGATTCATTTAACGAGCTTCTATTCATGAAAATTTATTGGACTATTTACACTCGATATGTACCACTACTTAAATCACCAATCTGAAACAACATAAGGAATTAATTGCAGTGTATTATATTATTTTGATATTGCCTATCAGTATCTCCTATTGTCTAGGTTGAATTTATGTCTGTTTTTCTGTCCTTTTTACTTTAAATGTAATATATTTATTCTTGTACCATTTGCAACAGTATGGTGTTTAACTTTATGCTATCCAAGTGTTGTGGATTTCTACACTGTCAGGAAACCAAGGCCAAAGTACTCACAAATACATTTTATCAGCTCATTTTCTCTCTTAGCACATGTTTGCAGTGCACCGTGATTATGCTCCTTGTGTGGTGATAGTCCATGTAGACAGCACATCCTAATTCCTTGTTTCGACCCCACTCTCCTCTTTGATACCGCTGTGTCCATTTCTTCATCTCCTTCCTTTCTTTGTACCTTTATGAAGCACATAATGTTTACACCTCATGTGTGGAGCTGGTGCACGAAGCCAACACATTTCAATTCTCACTCCACCTGCTTTCTTTTCCCTCACTCTCACTCCCTCTATGTCTTGATCCCCCGCCCCTCTGAGAAAGAGCAGCCTCGCTGATTCCTATTATCTATCTCTCACTTCTCTCTTTATTTATACTCAGGGTTTCTGATATAACAGAAACCATGGAATATTTAAACTTCTGTGTCTGATTTATTTCACTTAAGACTATTGTCTCAAGATGCATCAACTGTTCGACAAGTATCTCAAGTTTATCCTTTTTTGTAAATACCCACTTCTGGGACCTAGAATCATAGGCATTATTTAATCACAAAATAGCATTTCAGAAGTTGAGCTACAAGAATGTCAGAAGAATTATACAGGATGGATATCAGCAAAGGAAATAGAAAGGTACATGAACCCATTTGCTTTGTTTTAGCAGTAAAGTTTATGATCATGGGCTACTTCTTTTCTTCCACCTCTTTCTCTCATTACTGTGCTTCCTTCATATTGATAAAATGGTTTCATTCAGAAACATCAGCACCTGAAACATAAAAGAGAAATACCACTTGAACAAGAAAATCTGAAGGAGTTATTTAATTTTGAGTAAACTGTTCAAATCATCAAAACATGTCCCTGGAACTGGGGTCATGGAGTTGTTGGAAGGAATGGAAAACCAAGGAAATCAAAGGACACTTGTAGGTATAAATGGAAAGAAGAAATGAATACCTCATAGGTATTCAGCTAATTGTCAATATCTGAAAAACAAAGACAATAAAGCTGAAATGAACATTATTTGAAAACAATAGTGTGATATCTTCGGAATTTTTCCTAAGTATACTTCACCCTAAAATATTCCCCATTTTTAAGTTCTAAGAACTGTGAATTTAAGATCAAAATTAGTTTATTAATGGACCAAATTAAATGCTACCTATTGTATTTTAGTAGTTAATAAGAAAACAGTTTATGGATTAAGCTATAAATCTTAACTTTCACTGATTTATCATTTCTTCTATATCTTATTTATCCTGTTCTGAGCAATTATCATGTACAAGATGTACTCTTGTTCATACTGTATCCATACTATGTATGTGTGGAAAGGATATATATACAAATTTCTGTTAGGACACATATTTCATTTATTGTTTTCTAACATAATATACTACTTGGGAATTATTCTTCTCATGATATTTATAAGTGTTTTGCACAGTACATTTTTACTATCTTAAGCTAAACAATGCCATAAATTTCATTACATTAGGAATCCAATAACATTTCTTAACCATAAATAATCCATTTTACAACCTTACCTAAGCCTGAATATTTTTGTAGACCAATTTTAAAATGTGTTCTCATCATAACAACATAATAAAATTGTTTAGATTTCATTTATTGATGCATTCATTTCTACATAAATTACCTCATTCCTCAAAAGACTTGCAGTGTCTATTAGTGATGCACTTGTATGTTGGGATTACCTCATTTATAAAGGAATTGCACCCCGGATAGAGATTTGCCGTAGTTGTGAGAGATGAAGAAGACATGCAGTAGAGCCACAACAGTAATGGCTGAAGACATCGCTAAGTTCACTGTTGCCTGCTTGCGTAAATTTTCTCCCGAAGTTTTATCTACAAGTTTTCACTTTAGGATATGAATCTGTTAAATAAGTTATCTGACATTTAATATGTATAAAATGTAGCTGTAGGTGTACCCAGGTAGAGTTGCAAATTAGCTGTTGTATTGTTGGAAGACATTGGAGTCTCCATGAAGAAGAAAATATATATCAGAACTAGGTATAACAAAGTGAAAATATTTATAACTTTAGCATTATTTGTGAGGCATGCTTTAATGCATTCTATCTTAGCTGAACAATAGTAAACCAGATGCAGTAACTCACACTATATTGTGTCTTATTTTTGTTTTTTTGACCAGACCTTGCCCTGAATTCACTCATGCTTCAAGAGCCTCTCCACACATATGCTGGGGATGTTCTGGGGAAAATGACATATATTTTCTTGAGTTCTCTTTGCTTATTTTGGTCATGAGGTTGCATAAGTGGTGCTGTCACAGAGCATTGTTTTACTTATTAAATGAGGTGCTGGTCAGTGAGCAGCTGTAGTTAAAATATTGCCTCACACTAAAATTGATGGAACTGTATACATTATTAAATGTGTAAGGGCTACTTCTAGGTGGAATTCTAACTTTGGAGGAGATGAAATGTTAAAATACCTGCAGACTATGTAGACTGGCAGAAAATAACACACAGTTCTACAGGACAGAAAAATATACATTAGAATGCCCTTTATCTTGAAGCAAATGAAAACTATTAAATAACTTTAATCAGGGATTGCATTTTGAATAAAGCAATTCCTTTAGAGTTTTCAGAGAATAGGAATAATCTCCCCGGCTTCATATGTGACACAAGGTTCCTCCATAAATAGTCTGTAGAGAAACATCAATAACTAAGAGATATTTTTAAATACATTTGACACAGACCAATACTGTGGTAGTCTCTACAGATGGGGAAGGAAATACCTCAAATTTTTACAGAGAACTGTAGTAGGACAGAGGTTTCAATACCTCAGTGCTATTGACATTGGGAGCAAGTTATTTTTTTATTGTGAGGCGTTTTCCCATTCACTGTAAGATACTGAAAGACATACATGGCCTCCATCCAGTACACTTGGGGACATTATATCACTGGTAGATGCATGACCATGTTTATAGCAACACAACTCATAAACAGATAAACCATGAAAGGGACCTATAGGTCCATCCAGAGAAAATGTAAAGAAAATGTGATATTTACACACAATGGGATACTACAGTGCTATAAAGAAGGGTAAACTTGAGTTATTTTCAAGAGCATGATACATATTCAATCCATAACACTAAGTGAAATAAATCATTCAAAATCTTACCTATTGTATGATTTCTCACTAATGAAAATCTCAAAGTATAAGGAAGCCAAAGAATAAAAAAAAATGAGAATAGGAAATAGTGAGATAAACCTTTAGAAGAAAGGAAGTAAGCTAAGAAATACTGAAAAGAAGAGAAATGAAAGGTTTGTTAAAATGTGTAACACCCGTGGTCCAAACACCCACCTTAAATGCTTTCACTTATGTAACACGAACTTGTACTGATAAAAAGAGAAACTAGCAACAGTACTTTACTCTACGAGAGTGATTTCCAAAATAGTCTACAGGTGTTGCTCAAAGTTCCACCACTGGGCTGGGACCTCGGCTGGGAAGTTCAAATTGAACGTGTTTCTCCGAGCTGCCGGAGATGCGGCGGGTCGGCCCAAATTGCCGTGGCGAGACGCAGGAAAGACCAGAGCGCTGGGAACCAGAGACGCTTGGTGCGGCGGACGGGTGGCGGCTCCGCTGGGTCCGAGCGCCCCGCGGGTGCAGGCGGCTCGGTCCCTTTCGCCTCCCGACCCCTGCGCGGCTTGCCAGCAACGGCGGCCAAATAATCAGCTTTTTAGTAGCTGCAGTGTGGGGCGGTCTCTGAACCTGTGCTCCTCCGGCAGGCTCCGCAAATCCGAGCAGTGAAACGGGATCCCGCTCCGGTCCCCCCCCCCCCCCCCCAAAGGCCTCAGCGCCCTGCAGTCTGCAGCCAAGGCAGCGAGAGGAACACAGAGGAGCAGAGCACCTCGCTCCCTCCTCCAGACATGGAAAGCGTGAGAATTGGCACTTTGGAACCTTCCTGCCGGCACGGACTCAGAAACGGGTGAGCTATCTGCGTGCTGCGACCAGATCACCGAGTGAGGGAGGAGATCTGTCCCCATACCTCCAGGGAACCCTGGGCGGGCGGGGGAGCTGGTTGACATGCCCCACCCAGGTCTCCCGGTAGGGAGTAGCCCACCCCACAAACCAGCACCTGAGCAGCCTTTTAAGTGGAACTCTAAGCAGAAAGCTTAAGGGACATTCTCCTGAAGAGAAGGAGCCATTGGAGCAGCCTTTGCAACAGACCTTTGCCTGGTGAACTGCCTGGGTAATTTATTGCTCAATATTTCGAATCTGATACCCAAAAATGGGAAAACAGAAGAACAAATTGCAGTCTCAGAACTCAACCCCACCCAGAGCAAATCCTGGAGGCAACGATATAGGGGAACTAGGAAGCCACATACCTGCAAATTCTGAAACGACTGCATCTGCAATAATGAAACAACTCCAACAGGCCATAGAAGAGCTTAAAGCAGAAATAAGACACATACCTGCAATAATCTCTCAGACAAAAAATGAACTGAAAACTATAATGGAAGAAATGTTCTGTACACAGAGAAGAAATAGATAAAAGATCAGAAGAAAGTAGGAAACAAATGGAAACGTTACAAGAGCAACTTAGGAATGAATTACAAAGAATGAAACAGGCCCAAAGAGATTGCCAGGAATTGAAAACTTCCACTGAAAGCTTTCAAAACTGCTTAAATGAAACAGAAGATAGAATTTCAAACCTTGAAGATAGCATGGCAGCTTATGAGCGTGAAAGGAAAGATCTCATAAAATCATCAAAGACCCAAGAAAAATCAATCCAAGACCTGCAAGATAAGCAAAACGAAATAATATTCGAGTAATAGGAGTCAGTGAAACAGCAGGAGACAACTCAAATGATATAAAAAGAATATTTGCTGAAATAATAGCAGAAATTTTCGTAAACAAGGTAAAAGATACTGAAGTACAGTTAACCGAGGTATACAGAACCCCAACGACCCATAACCCAAGGAAAACCACACACAGACATATAATAGTTAAGATCCCAGATATCCAGCAAAAGAACACAGTATTAAAAGCTGCTAGAGAAAAGAAACAGATCACCTATAAAGGAAAGCCCATCAGAATCACAGCAGACTTCTCAAAGGAAACCATGAAATCAAGAGCTTGGAGCGAGATATTACAGATTCTGAGACAAAAGAGCTTCCAACCCAGACTGATGTATCCTGCAAAACTATCCTTAAAATTCAATGGAGAAATAAAATATTTCCATGACAAAGAACAACTGAAGAACTTCATGAGTGCCAAACCAGCATTGCAAAAAGCACTAAAAGAGATTCTAGACAGAAAAAAGAGACCACAATCCCAAGAACAACGATAGAAATAACTCCCTAAACAGAAAAAGTAAGTAAACAGACAGCAAAAGAAGGAAAACAACAACAAGTAAATAACATGACTAGAATAAGCCAACATATAACCATTATAACCATTGATGTAAATAGCCTCAATTCACAAGTCAAAAGGAAAAGATTGGAAGAGTGGATAAAGGAACACAATCCAACGATATGCTGCATACAGAACACACATTTTACTCAAAAGGAAAACCACAGGTTGAAAGTTAAAGGTTGGAAAACAATTCTCCATGCAATAGGTCCTCAGAAAAAAGCAGGGGTAGCTAATATGTTTGCAGACAATGTAAACTTCAAACGAAAAAACAATCAAAAGAGATAAAGAAGGCCATTACATACTAGTTAGGGGAAAGCTGCAAGAGGAAGAGGTAACAAACCTAAACATTTATGCACCAAACAATGGAGCACCTAACTTTACAAGTCAAATCTTAACAGACATGAAAAATCAAGTAACTAATAACACTATTGTAATAGGAGACCTAAACACCCCTCTGACACAAAGAGACAGGTCAACTGGACAGAAACTCAGCAAAGAAATAACAGACCTGAATCAAAAGTGTGAACAAATGGACTTTGTGGATATATACAGAGTGTTCCACCCCACAACATCAGAATACACATTTTTCTCAGCTGCACATGGGTCTTTCTCTAAAATAGGCCACATTCTAGCCCATAGAGCATATCTACCTATATGCAAAAGAATTCAAATTATCCCATGCATATTATCGGACCACAGTGCAATGAAAATGGAAATTAATGACAAAGAGAACTCTAAAAACCGCATAAACACTTGGAAATTAGACAACAACCTCCTGAATAACCAATGGCTCACACAAGAAGTTAAAGAAGAAATTAAAAAATACCTACAAATAAATGAAAATGCAAGTACAACCTACCGAAATCTGTGGGATGCAATGAAAGCAGTACTCAGAGGGAAATTTATAGCAATGAGCTCATATGCAAAGAAAACAGAAAGAGAGCAAATAAACAGCCTAATGCTACAACTCAAACTCTTAGAAAAAGAGCAACAAGCCAAACCAAGAGCCCAAAGAAGGGAGGAGATTATAAAACTCAGGGCAGAAATTAATGCAATTGAGATGAAGAAAACTCTACAAAAAAATTAGTGAATCAAAGAGTTGGTTCTTCGAAAGAATAAATGAAATTGATAAAACCATAGCCAACCTTATCAAAAAAGGAAGGGAAATAACTCAAATTCACGCAATAAAGAATAAAAAGATGAAGTCATTACAGATCACAGAGAAATCCAAAAGATCATTAATACCTACTTTGAAAACCTTTACTCCCGTAGGACAGAAAATACAGAAAAAATGGACAGATTCCTGGAAAGGTAAAAATTACCAAAATTGAATCAGGAAGACGTAAAAATCGTGAACAACACAATATCAAATAATGAGATAGAAAACGTCATTAAACACTTACCAACAAAGAAAAGCCCAGGCCCTGATGGATTCACAGCAGAATTCTATAAAACATTCAGAGAAGATTTAATGCCAACACTCCTCAAAATCTTCAATGAAATCGAAAAGGAAGCAACTCTCCCTAACATATTTCTGGAGGAAAGCATTATACTGACACTAAAACCAGAGAAGGACCCAACCAAGAAAGAAAATTATAGGCCAATCTCTCTAATGAACATAGATGCAAAGATACTCAACAAAATACTGGCAAACAGATTACAGCGAATCATAAGGAAAATTATACACCACGACCAGGTAGGATTCATCCCAGGAATGCAGGGATGGTTCAACATTTGCAAATCAATGAATGTAACACATCATATTAATACAGTCAAAGACGAAAACCACATGATCATCTCAACAGATGCAGAAAAGGCTTTCGATAAAGTTCAACATGCATTCATGTTTAAAACCTTAGAAAAGATAGGAATAGATGGCCTCTACCTCAATCTGATCAAAGCCATCTATGACTAACCAACAGCCAACTTCATACTAAATGGACACAAACTGAAAACTTAAACTTTAAAGTCAGGAAGCAGACAAGGATGTCCATTGTTACCACTCCTATTCAATATAGTTCTGGAAGCATTAGCCAGAGCAATCAGACAAGAGAGAGGAATAAAAGGAATAAGGATAGGAAAGGAAGAAGTTAAACTATCACTATTTGCAGATGACATGATACTTTACATGGAGGATCCCAAAAACTCCATAAGAAAACTCCTGGAATTAATTGACAAATTCAGCAGCATAGCTGGATACATCAACACCCAAAACTCAATAGTATTCCTATACACGTACAAAAAACAGACCGAGAGAGAAATTGAGGAAACCATACCTTTTACAATAGCAACCAAGAAACTGAAATACTTAGGAATCAATCTAACAAAGAATGTGAAAGATTTATTCAGTGAAAACTACAGTACTCTGAAAAAGGAGATCGGAGAATATTTCAATAAATGGAAAAGCATACCCTGCTCATGGTTAGGAAGAACTAACATCATGAAAATGGCCATACTACCAAAAGTGTTGTACAGATTCAATGCAATTCCAATTAAACTACCGTTAGCATACCTCACAGATCTAGAGAAATATGCCTCAAATTCATCTGGAACCAGAAGAGACCCAGAATAGCAAAAGTAATCCTGGGCAATAAGGACAAGTCAGGTGGAATCACAATCCCTGACCTAAAATTATACTACAAAGCTACTGTAATAAAATCAACCTGGTACTGGCTAAAAAACAGACCTGAGAATCAATGGAACAGACTGGAAGATGCAACCATAAGGAAAAACCCACTCAGCTACCTAATATTTGACGAAGGGTCAACCGAACTCACTGGAAAAAAGAAGGCCTATTTAATGCTGCTGGAAAAACTGGCTTGCCGCTTGCCGAAAACTGAAAAATAGACCAAAGTCTATCACCATGCACCAAACTCAGGTCAAAATGGATCACAGACCTCAACATTAGAACAGAAACTCTATAATCTATTGGAAGAGAAAGTAGGTAAAAATCTTGAAGACATAGGAGTAGGCAGAGAGTTTATGAACAAAAATGAAACTGCAAGGGAAACACTTCAAAGAATCAATAATTGGGACCTCATCCTACTCAAAAGTTTTTGTACATCTAAAGAAATCACCAGCAAAGTAAACAGAAAACCCACTAATTGGGAAAAAATCCTAGCTGGCTGTCCCTCAGACAAAGGTCTTCTATCTAGAACATACAAAGAATTAAAAAACATGTACCTGTCCAAATTCAAAGACCCAATCCAGAAATGGGCATCTGAGATGAATACACACTTCTCAGATAAAGAAATACAAATGACAAACAAATATATGAGAAAATGTTCCACATCCTTAGTCATCCGAGAAATGCAAATAAAAACAACGCTGAGATTTCATCTCACCCCAGCAAGACTGGCCAGTATTAAAAAATCATCCAATAACAAATGCTGGAAAGGCTGTGGAGAAATAGGGACTGTATTACACTGCTGGTGGGAATGCAGAGTGGTACAACCACTGTGGAGAGCAGTTTGGAGATTTCTCAGCAAACTAGGTCTAGAGGTTCCATTCAAACCAGCTATTCCCCTTCTGGGTATATTCCCAGAAGATCTGGAAACATCATATCACTCTGATATATGTGCACCCATGTTTATAGCAGCACAATTTGTAATAGCTAACATGTGGAAGCAACCCAAGTGTCCACCCACAGAATACTGGATTAAAAAACTGTGGCATTTTTATATAATGGAATATTATTCATCTATAAAGAAAGACAGTTTTGGGGACTTCGTAGGCAAATGGTCAAAATTGGAAACCATACTCATAAGTGAAATAAATCAGTGGTATATGAGCAGGCAACGTATTGTGTCACTGGTGTAAGTACCTGAGGGTGGGAATATAAACTAAGAAGCATGAAGGAAATCTGTTCAAAAGCAAAGAACAGATGGGACGGGGGAAAGGGGAAAAGAAAGAGGCAAAAATATATGTATGTATATATGTAGATACATATGTGCAGGAGGGCTAACATGGTTCTACTCTTGTATTATGTCACTTAATGCTAAGGAATAGTTGATGACTGGTTATTCGATCAATGTTGTATGTCTGTATGTGTTATCCTGAGCATACACTTTGAAGTTATCAATATGCAATGCAGCAATTATTGTTGGTTTTCTGTGGCTTTGTCTATAATTCAATTCTGATCATACTGTTATTGTACTACTTTGTGTCTCTTTGTTAATGATTACGGTTTCTTTTTTCTTTTTTTTTCTGTTGTTGATGTAGTTCTTTTTCTATCATACTTTAAAGGAGGGGAAAGAAAGGGAAAGGGAAGACAGGAAAAAAATATGTAAGAAAGTATGTATGTACAGCATACGGTACATAGTTTTACTAGTGAACTAGGTCGCTTTATAGTAAGGAATAGTTGATGATTAATTGATTGTTCAGTTTTGCATGTCTGTATCTTGGTTCCTGAATATACACTTCGAGGTTATCAATTTGTAAAGCAACAACCATTGTTGATTCCCTGTCACCTTGTCTGTAGATCAGTTTTGATTGTATTATTCTTATGCTACTTTGTGTCTGTTTGTTAATATGTCTTAGTTCTTTTACTTTAAAAAAAAAAGTTCCACCACTGGAAACACATTGTGTTACAGAAAACAAGAGAAGTATAATAAAAAGACCCAAACTGGAGGATCTAAGGTCACACACAGATTAGGGACCTGAACAGGTTATCCCTCACCTGTTTGATCACAAAACTGATGTACACATTAAAAGCCTAACTACCTGATTGGATCATATCTCACTTCCCTATCCATATCTAACCTTTACCAGTTGTTGCTCTATAGTTTTAGTGATGTCTCATACTTTTTGAAAACCTATTCTGAGGCCTTGTAGGGGAAGGAAATATACATGCAAAAAACACAACCAACAACAAAAGGTATTGAAAATTAAAACTTTTGTTTCATCTCAGTCCAAGATAAAATGGTAATACGTCCCTTTTATGAAGGGGCAGAATGAGGAGAGAGAGGAGATCTGAGCTGAAAGCATTAAAAATGTGTATACATTTCACCCTTAACCTTTATAGGTCATGTTTTTCATAATTCTATGGTTTTCCCAAATAGCAGATATGCTTCGATGTTTTCAATATACCAGCGTTAGCTTTGAATTGGCAGAGCTGACTTACTCAAATACCACTGTGTTTTAGTATTAGATGGTTATTCTGGTTTGTGTGTGGATGCCCTCCCAAATCCTCCTGCAGCCATGGGGTGGGCTTCTAGAGTTTATGATTGATCCATCGTCCAATGCTGGGATTACGGGTGTGAGTGCTGCACCCGCCCTGGGGCCGGTAGTCTGCACACAGTGTAAGGAGAGTGAGGAGGCTTGCTCCTCTCGCTGTTCCTGCTGTCTTCCACCGCCAAGAACTGCTTCCCTCTGCCTTGTGCCACTCTGCCTTGGAGCCAGCCAAGTATGGACTGAAACCTCCACAACCTGTGAGCTAAGTAAAACTTTCCTTTTTTTTAATTTTTGGCGTTGGGTATTTGTTTAATTTTTTTTATTTTAAAAGTAACAGAACAAAAACATTAACAAACAGGCACAAAGTAGTACAAGAACAGTACCATCAAAACTGAATTACAGACAAAGTGACAGGGAATTAACAATAGTTGTTGTATTACATATTGATAACTTCAAAGTGTATGCTCAGGAAAACACATATAGATGTATATGATTGATCAAACACCTATTCATGAACTGTTCCTTACAATAAAGTGACATAAATCAATAGTGCAACCTTGTTAGCCATCCTGCATATACACACATACATAGTTAGCCCTTTCTTCCTGTTCTCCTTCCCTAATCCCATTTGCTCTTTACTTTTGAGCAGTTTCCTTTCATACCTCCTAATTTATATTCCCACTTTCAGTTTCTTCCACTAGTGGTACAATACATTGCTTGCACATGCACATCTCATTTATTTCACTCATGAATATGGTCTCTAATTGTAACCATTTGCCTATAAAGCCTCAAATTTGTCTTTCATTATAGCTGAGGAATGTTCCATTATATAAAAATGCCACATTTTTTTTATCCAGTCCTCAGTGGATGGACATTTGGGTTGCTTCCACGAATTAGCTATTACAAATTGCACTGCTATAAACATGGGTGCACATATATCATGGTGATATGATGTTTTCAGATCTTCTGGGAAGATACACAGAAGGGGAATAGCTGAGTTGTATGGGACCTCTAGGCCTAGTTTGCAGACGAATGTCCAAAGAGATCTCTACAGTGGTTTCACCAGTCTGCATTCCCACCAGCAGTGGAGAAGAGTTCCTATTTCTCCACAACCTCACCAGCATTTTTTTATTTGCTGATTTCTTAATGCTGGCCAATCTTACTGGGGTGAGATAAAATCTCAAGATTGTTTTAATTTGCATTTCTGGAATGACTAAAGATGTAGAACATTTTCTCATATATTTATTTGCCATTTGTATTTTCTTTATCTGAGAAGTGTATATTCATCTCAGATGCCCATTTCTGGATTGGGTCTTTGAATTTGGAGAGTTTCATGTTTTTAATTCTTTGCATTTCTAGATAGAAGACCTTTGAGGCACAGCCAGCTAGGATTTTTTCCCAATTTTTGTGGGTTTTCTTTTTACTCTGCTGGTGATTTCTTTAGATGTTCAAAAACTTTTCAGTAAGATGAGATCTCAGTTACTGATTCTTTGAAATGCTTCCCTTGTAGGTTGATATTTGTTCGTGAAAACTCTGCCTACTCCTATGTCTTCAACATTTTTACCTACCTTCTCTTCCAATAGCTTCAGTGATTCTGTTTTAATATTGAGATCTGTGATCTATTTTGTCTTGAGTTTGGTGCAGGGTGACGGACTTGGGTCTATTTTCAGTCTTCAGCAAGAGGCAAGCCAATTATTCCGGCCACTATTTAAAGCCCAACGCCCAAAGAAGGGAGGAGATTAAAAAGATCAGGGCAGAAATTATTGCAATTGAGATGAAAAAAACACAGCAAAAAAAAAAAGTGATTCAAAGAGTTGGTTCTTTGAATGAATATATACAATTAATAAGCCCCTAGGCAACCTTAACAAAAAAAGAAACGAAAGAACTCAAATTCATACAATAAGGAATGAAAACGATGAAATCATTACAAATCCTACAAAAATTCAAATGATCATTAATACCTACTTTGAAAATCTTTACCACCATAGGATAGAAAACTCAGAAGAAATGGACAGATTCCTAGAAATGTATGAACTACCAAAATTGAATGAGAAAGATACAAAAATCCTGAACAACCCAATATCAATTAATGAGATTGAAAATGTCATTAAAAACTTACCAACAAGGAAAAGCCCAGGCCTTGATGGATTCAAAGAATTTTATCAAACATTCAGTGAAGATTTAATGCCAACATACCTCAAACTCTTCAGTGAAATTGAAAAGGAAGCAATTCTAACTCTTTTCTGAAGAGAAGTATTATACTGATACCAAAACTGGAGAAAGACCCAACCAAGAAAGAGAACTATAGGCCAATCTCCCTAATGAACACAGATGCAAAGATACTCAATAAAATACTAGCAAATAGAATACAGTGAATTATAAGGAAAATTATACACCACGACCAGGTTTTATTCATTCCAGGAATGCGGGGATGGTTCAATATTCACAAATCAATTAATGTAATACACCATATCAATAGAGCCAAAGACAAAAACCACATGATCATATCAATAGATTCAGTGAAAGCTTTTGATAGTGTCCAACATGTATTCATGTTAAAAACCTTGGAAAAAATAGGAATAGATGGCCTTTACCTCAATCTGATGAAAGCCATCTATGACAAACCAACAGCCAACATCATACTAAATGGATAAAAACTGAAAGCTTTTACTTTAAAATCAGGAACAAGACAAGGGTGTCCAATGTCACCACTACTATTCAACATTGTCCTGGAAGCATTGGTCCGAGCAATTAGACAAGAAAGAGAAATAAATGGAATAAGGATAGGAAAGGAAGAAGTAATACTATCACTATTTGCAGATTACATGATACTTTACATGGAAAACCGCAAAAACTCCATAAGAAGACTCCTTGAATGAACTGAAAAATTCAGCAGGGTAGCTGGATACAAAGGCAAAACCCAAAAATCAATAGCATTCCTATTCAAACAACAAACAGACTGAGAAATTAAGGAAGCCATACCTTTTACAATAGCATCCAAGAAATTGAAATATATAGGAATCAACCTAACAAAAGCGGTAAAAGATCTATTCAATGAAAACTACAATACTCTGTAAAAAGAGGTCCAAGAGGATTTCCTTACTCATGGTTAGGAAGAACCAGCATTGTAAAAATGGCCATATTTCCAAAATGGTTGTACAGATTCAATGCAATTCCAATTAAACTACTATCAAAGTACCTCACAGATCTAGAGACAACATTCCTTATATTCATCTGGAACAAAAAGAGACCCAGAATAGCAAAAGCAATCCTGGGCAATAAGGAGAAGTCAGGTGGAATCACAATCCCTGACCTGAAATTATACTACAAAGCTACTGTAATAAAATCAACCTGGTACTGGCTAAAAAACAGACCTGAGGATCAATGGAACAGACTAGCAGATGCATCCATAACCACAAACACACTCAGCCACCTAATATTTGACAAAGGGGCCAAACAAGCTCACTGGAAGTAAAACAACCTCTTTCATAGATGATGTTGGGTATTTTGTCTCAGCAAGGGGAGAGAAGCAACCAAGACAATGATCCATTTCCATAGTCATTAAAATGAAAAAGGAAAGAAGGAGAAAGAGAAGCAGGATGAGGAGAAAGAAGAAGAAAATGGAAAAATCAGAAAGAAAAAGAAAGAAAAAGAGCTCTTGGCTCCATTCAGCACAGGAAGTTGTATTTGTGGTACAGGTCGGTTTATTTCTTATCCACTCTTCTGTGTCATTAACAATTATTTTATTCCATTTAATGTGGGAGTTATAATTATTTGTCATAACAGGGTTTTTAACAGTTTTCAATATTATTTAGAAAACTATTATGATACTTCAAAACATTTGATTAATATTAAAATGTTAAATATATAATTCAACACTAACATAATTTTCAGAGAAAATAAGCCAACAAAAGTTGTGTCTTTTGAAACATATCTGAAGCATTATATTTCTGGCCTTGGGCATCACCTTCCTAGCACTTGGCAATGCTTAATAATCCATAAAATATTCATCATGAGGTTGTTGGGTATTGCACACCTGGATACCAGCACTGCGAGGTGGGTAGATCACAAATTTGAGACCAGACTGTGAAGCACAGAGATGTAGTGAGACCGTGTCTCAAAATAAAAAGTAAACAAGTGGTTGGAAATGTAAATCGGTGTGAAGACCCTGGCTTCAATCCCAGTACTGGAAAAAAATTATTGTATATGCACTAGAAGTCAATAAAATCACTTTACATAATAACTATACTTCCTACACTAAAGAATAGAATTAAATGTAGTACTGTGAGATTCTGTTTATACTTAATATCATTATCAAATTATTTAGTATAACTTGATAAGTTTAGATGTCATTAAAGCACTGTGGAAACTGGCTTCTTTATCTTAATCTAAAGATATATAAGGTATTTTACATATATATAATTATGTTTCATATATTTTTTTTCTGTTTAATTTGTCGAGTAAGTTGCAAACAGTATTAAGTACATGCTCTTACTCTTTAAGGTGAATATAAACTTTATGTACTTCAAATAAGCACTAATAAAATAAATGAAATAAAATAAAATGGAAAATTATGTAAGAGATACTTAATGAAATTTCAAAATAGCAAATACAAATGAATTTCAATAAAACTTACTTTATTGTACACCAGTGAAACAGCTTAACAAATTACTTATGGAAGACGATTAGTATGACAAATTTGGACTGAACTTTTAAAAATGCCCACATTGATAGACTGCTCTGAAAAATAAAATCATTCTCATAGTAATCAAATTTTATTTGCCTGTGGAAACAGCATGTTCATGTTCTCTGCAAAGTGGTTCACAGTGCATGGGAATATTTCTTTGCATCCTTATGTTAATTACTTATATTAAGAAATCATAAATATTTTAAAAATCTAACAAAGAAGCATACTTATATAAAAGGTTTTAGATAGCATGTGTTGAGTCTGCTCATCTAAATATAATGTATGTGGCTATATTTTCCAAGAAGACTATATGGAAAAAGTTTAAAACATGTTTTTATGACTCATTTTTACAACTCATTGGAATGGTTGCAATAACTTTCACAGTAAAAGGTGTCTTCCTTCTAGCTACCCTTTATTCTCCATAATTTAGCTTGAATTTGTTTTTATTTCTTCCATCTTCAGTGGAAATAGAAAACAGCTGGTCAAATCCACAGGTTCAATTTTAACTACATCAACTCAAATTGCTAAAAAGTGAAAACTCAATGAAAGAACTATTATTTGTTCTGTGATGCTTAATTACCGGTTTGTCTTTGTCACAGCATAAATAAACAGAAGTTATGTGACTGAATTCACTTGTTGGATTACTTTTATTTTGTTATTCAACCACTTACAACCACCTCTGGCCTTCTTTTTGCTAGGTTAAGTCACTGAAAGTCCCTTAAACTTGTCTCCATTGCAATCTTATTTTTCAGACCTCAGAATTTTTTTCTGTGAATGTTTTCCAAATTAAAAGAAAATAAAACATTCTTGTTACTTAAAAATACATTTTTTGCATGAAGCACAAATATTTAATGACTACGTACTAGGTACTCAGAGTTTGTAGAACTAATTTCTAATCTAACATATGATATGATTTTAGGTCTTAAAATGTTTGTTTTCCTTGGAAGATATAGTAACAAATGTAAAGCAACTTACTAAACATTTCCTATACTCTAACATTGTTTTCAGCATGTGACGTATATTAACAAATTTATTCTTCACAGCATTGCCTTCATTTATAGGCCGATGCCAAAGACAGACAATAAACAAATATAATAATTGCAGATTGAAAGATAGATTAAAAAAATAGGTGAGATGCTTCCTAGATTGGCCGACCTACAAAATGCTAATTTCAAAGGTGACAATTACAGATGATCAGGAATAAAAGAATCCAGCTGGCCCCAGCGCTTGGGAGGAATATCCCGCCCCAAAAATCCATGTGGAAGAGTTTCCTACAAGTAAGAGAGTGAGTGAAGGCCAGTGTGGTTGGATCTGTAGAGAAAGGTGAATGATGTTCTCAGAGGTGCTGATAGGGTCAGGTGATAAATGTTGTTCAAAATTTCTCAGTCTATTTGTGTGGAAAAGCCATTGAATAACAGAGGGACAGCAGCAAGAAAGCGCAGTGGATCTTCTCCCCACCCCCAAGAGTAACAGTTTACCTACTACTGAAAGCAGGAACAAAAACAACCCTGAAAGAGCCCAGGAGTCCACTTAAGAGATGATGCAGACATAGATTGCAAGAAAAAAAGCAAGAATTACCACCCACGGAGGGTAGGAACGTGAGTTTGGTACCAGGAGTGAGATTGTTTGTGTATACATATGTAACACATGGATGTATGCATATATATATATGTGATATTACACATGTTATATTTATTATGGTGTTGTATCATTGTATATATATGTATTATGATATATTGTACAACAAAAAGTGAAAAATCTACTCTCTTCATGTTCCTCTGACCCCAGAAAGTGTTCTTGTTTTAAATTATCATCATTTGCATGAGGACTTTTGCATGTTTCTATCGTGCCTACCTAATGAGGTTAAATAGTATATAATTATTTGTGCAGCTGAGATCAGACAAATAACAGTAGAGGTGAAGGTAAAGGTTAAGATATATGTTCTTTGTACTAGTTATGAAAACTTTATTAGATAGGCTTTTGCTTTGTTTTGCTTTAGACAGCAGAAAGGAAGGTGACCTACGTGACATATTAGAAGACATGATTCACCTAATTAGAGTTTGAGGATGCAGAAGCCAGCAAGCCAGCTGAGTGGCCTGATGAGGTGTTCACTCCAATTTTTCTATCTGTCTGTAGGTGGTTAAGAGGCTGCTTTCAGATAAGGATACAGCTATGGGCAAAAGTCTGTTAGATTATTATAAATTTGGAGATAGTAAAAATATTTTAAAACTGTCTAAATCAGTTTGGGCATGGGCATAGAACTGAGCACCACGTAGTTAATGGTCTGCCATTTAAAGGATTTTATGGTTTGAATTCTTATTTTCTTTATCCAATGGGATACAACTGCAGCAAAGAATGTATCCAGGTTGTTATTTTAATTTCTGATCACAGAATAGTTGTAAGTTTAGAGACAATGGATAACAAATCAACAGTCTGCCTGTGCGTTCTAAACCCTCAGCAGATATAAAATGGCACAGTCGTTGTTGGCTTTATACCCAAAAGCTTATCAAGTAGTTGCAGGCAGATATATAAAATTGTATCACTTAAATGTACCAAAGTTTTACAGTATTCTAAGAAGTCCTTCGATTAATGCTGGGTTTATATCTGGCTCCTCAAATAACTACAAATATGAAAGAAATTTTAAAATAATTCCCAAAAAATCAAATATGAGATAGACTATTGTGCTTCTATTTTAGAACCCTCAAGAAAAACTACAGTGCATTTAAGTACAATTTAATTTTTAGATATGAAAACTCTCTATATTTTGCAGTATATATGTATAGAATTTCTAAATCTTCCTGGTGTTTTCTGATTGATTTCCTGCCATTATTTATGGGATAAGACTTCCAAAAACTTTTTGTTGGAAACTTATTCTTGTATAATAATTCTTCAAACTTGGAATATGTTACATGAAATACTATTGTCTTATTTAATTTTCTCCTATTAATTATATGTTTCCAACACAGAGTATCATAACTGATGTGCATTATCACACTTATTTTTAAGCACAATTATACATCTCTATTATCCTTTAAATAACTAAGCAATAGTGAATATTTGAAATGATCTACTTTTCTACAGCCTTATGGTTTTTTCATTATCCATGTTTCATATATGTCACTGATAATTAACTTTGTCAGTTTTCTTAGTTATCCTTTAGGTTTGTTTTGGAATCTATAAAAGTTAAAAAAAAAACCCTATCTGATAAATATGTATAATTAATCATTCTGACACATTATAATTTAATAAGGATATTGGAGGCAGTTTTGATAATAAGAAGCTGAAACTCATCAAGATTCCCAACAAATCAAATGTGAGATAGCCTAGCCTATTGTACTTGTATTTAAGTTAGTAAAAGAAAATCTTTAACAAAAATGGGTCAAGGACAGGTAAATACCAAATGTAATTTTTATATCTATTAAATTAAAATTATTATCAAATAATATTTCCTGTTTATTAAAATGATACATTAAAAGCATAAAATTGGTACATTAATGATGATTATGAAAAAGAAAGAAGGGAAAATATTTATGTGGGCATATATGTATATATGTAGCTGGGATAACTGTGCTACAGGTTTATTGAAAAGAACAGTTAATGCTTAATTATTTTACCTGCTTATATCTGGTAATCTGAATGACTAATTTGAAGACAACAGTGTACAAAATAACAACCATTACTGAATTCCTACCATCTTGTTTAGTGAAGCTCTTTATCATTGCTAATTTTTAAATTATTTTATATTGTCTTTAATTGTTTGATCAATCTTGCATTCTCACATCTTGTAGTCTGAGCAACTTCACTGAAGATAACAGTATATAATATAGCCATTGTTAATTTCCTATCATCTTGTTTTGAAATTCTGTATCACATTTATTGTTTTGTATTGTTTTGTCTTTGTTATTTTGTTATTATTTCTTCTTAAAAAAGAATGTTTATGAAATAGTATTTTATTAAATATTTTTGAGAACTTATTTTTCTCTTTTAATTTTTAAAATATAATTGTCTGGCATTGAATGATGCCATATGAACAAGTATAGTTTATAACCACTGCTGTGATTCATGCCAAGACCCCAGCAGTTCTATCCAGCAATTTGTTCCACTTTTGTACCCTAAGAGCAAAGATTAACATAATGCAAAAGGTTACTAACCCCTTTCTATTAGTATAAAAACAGTTTAAACATTAAAGATACCTGCATGGTATTTCTAAGATCTCCCATGATAGATATTCCATGCTTTGAGGCCTTCTTTGATCGAGAAAGGTGTTATGACACAGACTTAATTTAGGCAGTAACTGCCATAAATTTTCTGTGCTATCGTACTTTGCAGCACATGGACATTTTTGAGGACAGGAGGAGGAAAAATCAGGTCAATGGAGACCTTAAATTATACTTCTCATCTACATAAAAATTCCACAACAATCTGGAGCTCATTCTCATGACCATTCATTCCCAAGATGGTCACTGACAAACTGTTAGTTTTATTAATTAGAGTATAGTTTAGGCTGACTATAAAAACAACAGTTCTCTACTCATTTTTCTGTTGTCTTTTACTTCAAACATGAAACAACCACCAATTTCACAAAAATATTTCAGCCTTCCTCATAATAAGGAACAGATAAATGAATAAGTTTCTTTGTTCATGTTTCTTCAAATCTAGAAAAGGTGACACTGAATTCTGGAATCAAACAGAAGGAGGTAGATGAGCTGCTGTCTGACTTCATTGCTTTGCTCACAAACTGGCCTTGGGCTGACTCTCTTAGACTTTCATTTTCTGACAACACAACTGTGACCGTGCATGTAGATTTGCTTGTTTTGCCCATGTGTGGCTTAGTGGAAACACTGAGTGGAAATGCTTTTAGGTATTTACCTAAAATAAGCATGACTCTTCTTTCTCTACAGAACTCCAGAAAGACCAAAAGGAAAGTTTTTCTCCACTTCAACATAAAACCAAATTTTTATCATAATTCAATACATACTTCACTAGCAACACCCTTGAACATAGATTTAAGGAAGCAAAACTGTTTATATTCTCCTACAGAGAAAATCTCCCTTTCGATTGTACCATTAGTCATGTAAGGTAATGAAGTCAAGTTGACACCGTCCTAATCAGGTAAGGATTACTAGCGTTTTCACTCTCTTCACACAAGTTTAGACCTCAGTTCAAAACCCGTACTGCGATATCTTGCTGCAGTTCTACTAATATAGTTCCATTGTAATTCTCACTCATTTAAACAGAAGCACTTTCTGAGGGGCAGAGATTGCTTGTTATGCCACATATGAAGATTTAGTGAATGATCCTATGGTAGACTGTATGAAACAAATGCAGAAGTATAGAGTGACATTTAATGGCTTTCCATCGCCATGCTTACAATGACTTTTTCCTATGAAGAAAATTGTGTTACATCCATTATTTTATGAACCATTTTCCTTTTATGAACTACGTGCTCTTATTTTTTGTGAAACTTACTATCTATGCTTATTTTTAAGAACTGAAATATTTAAAACAGCACTTCCAGTGGAATAGATTTTCCTTTTCACATGATCACATTGCCAGATTCTTTTGATTTCTCAGAAATTTTTAAAAAGGTATTGAAGGCAGCACAGTTTGATTGGAATATTGTGGTTAAAAAGCTCAACACATTTTCTACAAGTTATTAGAATGTGTCCCAATAAATGTATCAAAAAGCTCATAAATTCCTTTTTCCACTCTTTCTATTGATTAAGTCACAACGACAAGGAAATAATTGTTAATGTTGTCAGCCATTCTATGGGTAACTGCAGTTTCTCTTTTAACAATTAAAGAAACATAAAAGGAAAGAGGCTCCAGTACTCAAAAAAGCAGTCACTTTTAAGCTATCCTGTTAATGATTTAAAAAGGCAAGTGGGGAGCTGTTTTACAGGACAGGGAAAGAAACTGAATAAAACGCAAACCTCAGTAACTCAGTGCTTGCTTTAATGGTCACTGCAGTAACAATAATCAATGTTTTCAAAAGCAGAAAATCCATCTTTATCCTTTTCCAGAATCAGTATGTGTTTTTGTTTGTTAATTTATTTAATTATTTGTGGTCGCAGGATTGAATTTAGAGCCTTTGATCAGTTTATTTTTCCTACTGAAACAGGAAAAACACTTTATACTTCGGTGTTCTGTGTTTCCCTGGGTTAGCAGTGATGCTACGTCTCCCAGACTGGGCTCAAACTTTTACAGTCCTCCTGTTTTAGGGCTACAGAGAGCTGAGATTACAGGTGTACACCAGAACTCCTGTTAAATTTATATATATATATATATATATATATATATATATATATATAATATACAGAGAAAGAGAGAGCGAGAGAGAGCGCTTGTACATTACTCAGCTTTCAGTACCTGACACAATTTAAGGGAGGAGATGTTTGCTTTGGTTTGTGGTGCAAGGGTTCAGTTCACAGTCAGCTGGCTGCAGGGCAGAACCCGGATGGCAGACGGGTGGGGCAGGTCTAAGCTGCTTAGTTATTGGCACCCAGAAAGCGGAGCAGGGGGGCTGTATCAAGGAGGAAAGGACCAGGGACCAGACATAGCACAGAGACCTCCATGACCCACCCTGACACGGAGAGGCGTGCTTTAATAATCCACGAAGTGTGTTTTCATCAGTGACTTTGACATTTCAGGATTCATGATCACAACGACAGCATCATTCAATTTTCACTGGGATCACCTGCAGCAGGATAGCCAGTCCTTGAGTTACACATTCAGCTGGAGCACTATCTCACGATAGTACTTTCAAAGAATACTTTTCACGTTCTTACTCCTTCCAACACCTGGAATACCAGCACAAATGCTTTGATCCTTGTACACTTGATCTTCTGAGTAATCACCAGATGGTGGATGGTTGCAGCTCTTTCTGATTTGCCATGACAATTTTAGAGACAATTCCTATGAAATTTTGCACTTTCGTCTCTGGAATTCATGTTATTTCAGTGTATTAAACAAGAATACTGGTTTTTATCTCAGACTTCAAATTTGTTTTCTATGCTACATTACTTTAGTTTGCAATCATGATTGTTCATTTAGATTGCATGTCCTGTTGTAATGTTGAAAGACTCTCCACAAAATTGGTTTCAAACTATTTTGACAGAACTGTTTCCTATATCTTTTATTCAATGAATATACTCAGCAGATATGACTGTATATCTGTTACATCAATTAGTATGGGTAAGATAATGAATACTGAGGGTTTTTACTCACTAAATATAAAAAGTATTTTTATTCTAAAACTACCCAATTTTTGTGGCTGCCTCTTTAGGATGATTCTATGTGCAGCATACCTAGATTCTGAGACATTTCCTATCTCTTACAGGCTTCTACTAATGCTGTGTTAAACTTGCCTTATATATGTTGTTGAAGCACTGTCCTCTCCTGGTTGATAGAATAAGGTAATGTTTTCAGGGATTGGTGGCCTGTGTCTATAATCATACCACTCAGGGAACAGATGCAGGAGAATCTCAGAAACTTCCAGCCAACCTGGGATACATAGCAAGACCCTGTCTCAAACAAACAAACAAACAAATAAATTATCTATCTATAGGGAACTGTTTACTAATATAGAAAGCAACTTATATGTATAAAATGTCACATCAGTTTGTAAAATCTCCTTATATTGGATTATGTCTACATTTTATCTAAAATAACTTTCTTACCCTTTCATCCCTAAACATAAAAAGATTTTATATTTCCTTATTGTATGGGACTTATTTAATTATTTTTCAAAAATGAAGTAGTGGATTAAGTTATGATTACCTATCCATGCAACATTATTTATGGAACTCTTCCTGAGAGTGGACATAGTTTTGGCTATTAAGACAATGCCCTGATAAGAATAACAAAGTAATGGTGGCAGGGATTATATTCCTTTCTAAGGCAGGTGTGGTGGTGCACGCCTGTAATTCCAGCATTTGGGAGGCTGAGGTAGAAGGATCATTGCAAGTTCAAGACCAGCCTGGCCTACAGAGTGACCTCAACGCCAACCTGAACTTTATAGCAAGATACTGTCTCAAAAGGACAAAAAACCCCAAGGAATTATATCCTATTCTACATTCTGTTCCAATCACCAGAACTGTTTGGTAAAACCAAGAATTTGAAAATTTCCAAGGAAGGTCCTTGAATTCTGTGATAACCTTTGTGTCTCCATAGCTGAATTTATTGAAAGAACTCGAAAATCACAGTATCCATTTGAGTTGCTATTTGGTATTAATGCGAAAAATATTTGTGTATAGCTTAGTTCCTTTTATATTTTTATCAGATCACAAGGGCATACATGTGCTGACTGTTACTATTGATATTCATGCACCAGACACAGCCATCATCACCTACCGCCATCATTACCACTGTAAAAACTGCCTATCAGTGCCATTGTTTTTATGTAGATTGCCTTTTTTCAGTCCTGAAGTAAAGCCAATTGAAATAAATGATTAGCATGTTGGGCATTACTTTCTGCAACATCACATGCATAAACTGTGAGCAAAAATACGGGTTGATTTGGTATAAGGTAGGGGGAACCCTGGAGGCCCGTTTTGCTCACCCACCTGGTGGGCGTTTCATGGGTGCTTTGGTTTTTTTTTTTACTTTTTACCTGGAGAAACACACCTTCTCCCTGGTTCCAGACAGAGGCTCTTGGGCCAATTCCATGGAATAGTCTCCAAGTGCTTCTTGACTTATTGGTCCTGTTTTGTTTTTAATTTTTACTCTCACATCGCAGAGAAGTGGGAGGGACGGCAGGGAATGTATTTGGTTCCACTTGAAAGATTGAGTGCTGAGAACGCTCTCTAGGTGATCTGTAGAATAAGTTGAAAGAATGTCAGGATGGAGATGGAGGAGGTGCCCGCAGGGTGAGCCTGCAGCTGACACCCCAGTGATAGTGTGAAATACAGCTCCTGTCAGACTCCCCAAACCTGCTTCCACAACACCCTCTTCTAGGGAGCCAGGGAAGGTCAGTTTGCTCCCAGCGCAAAATGTGCTGTTTGTTCCCCAAGAGACAGTGGCAATTTGGAGCTGAGCAGCGCAGCTGGAGATCCCATGGTGGCCTTCCTTGCTCAGTCTGTGCGGGTCCGCCGGAGGGGACAAGAGCATGCATGTGCCAGGGGTGCACACGCCCCCTGGGCCTTGAGTTACTCACCTGGCCACCCTGACTGGACTTTCCCAGTAGGAGCCCCACACGCTCAGATTGAACATGATTCAGTTGTTGTCGAACACCTTAGGGTTCTCCAAATTCTGCGTCACTTTTCAGCGGCATTAACTCGTGCAGATGTCATTGTGAACCAGTTCACCTTCTGCTCATGGCAGCAGCCAGACACCATGGTGACATTCTTGATCCACTCTGTGATGTTTCTGTGTTAACAGTACCCTGCACTGCTACTCCAGTACTGTACCTTTGTGGTCACACAGATGTGTCGCTAATTAGCATCTTGGGATCTTATGGTGCTATTTTAATTGGTGCAAATGAAACCCTCTTGGTTGCTCATGGCTTACTATCATCAGAAGATGGGAAAAGATCTTCACTGCCAGTAATATCATTACTTGCTCTCTCCTTTCACTGCAGAGTCAAATGTACATATTTTCCATGAGTTAAACGACCTTATATACAGTATTTTTTTTGTTTGTTTTACTACTTGGTGCTGGGTTTGAAAGAAAAAAAAGACAAACATTGGATGCTATTATACATGAAAAACTAATCATTTCATTGGAAGCAGGTTGAACATGTGTAATAAAATGTTTTTCCATAACAAAAAAATGAAATAATGGTTTCTGATATATTTAAGGAAGGAAGTGAAAATGATAATTTCGCCTCCATCCTACAAATCTCAGTGAAAGTTCAAAGAATACTGGCTGTTCATTTTCCCCCAAGAGTAATTTACTATGATTTTTTGGCTACCGATTTTCTTATTATTTTGTTATAAAACTAAAGAAAATGAATATGAAATAGCTAGCATTATTTTTAAACCAGACTAGCATTGTTTAAATGCAACAAAAACATAATATGCAACTGGAACATGTCATAACCCAATCTGAAATTTACTTTTGTGTTTTGGCCCTGATAGACTCCCTGTAAATATATGTGGATAATGTCCCATTTCAAATATATTAATTGTGCCTTAAAACTCTTTGATGAAGCTGGACATGGTGGTGTACACCTGTAATCCCAGCACTCAGGAGACTGAAGCAGGAGGATTGTTGTGATTTTTAGACCAGCCTGGGCTACAAAGTGAGATTAAGGCCAGCCAGAACTGCATACTGAAACCCTGTCCCAAAAAGACAAAAAACAAAAGCAAAAACAAAACTAAACAAAAAAACTCTGTGATGAATCTTGTTGTTAATTTGTATCCAAAGGCTTTTGAAAACTGTAATTTAAAAAATAATGCATTGTCAGTGTTTAAAGATATACCCATAAATAAAAGGAAAATTTAGATAATCATCTAATGTTGGTACTTGTGTGTGTTATTCTTTCATTGCTAGTTTTGATTAATTACATGCCCTTGCTACTATATATCACTCCTTTACAATTATTTTGTCTTAGTCAGACTAGTTATTCTCACATAATGCTAATACAGGTATTATTCAGCTCTGAAGAATTTGAAGTCATCCTACAATTATTTAACCCAGGGTGGAAAATTTTTTAAAAATGCAGAGTTCAGTTTACTTGGTATACATTTTCCTATTTGAGTAATTTAAGAAGTAATTTTAGTCCTAATGACATTTGTCTTGTACCTGATTTATAAATGCTATTGTTTAAAGAACATAAAATACCCAGAGATAGTAAACAGAGCCTGGTCTAAGTCTACTAAGTGGAAACTACTTCAGTAATTCAAGGGCTCATTTTAAGAATAGATTTAGAAAGGTCTAACTTTTGGAACTACTAGTGACACATTCTCCTCATAAATACTAAGGCACACACTATGGTCACCACCACCTTACTACACCTAAGGGGAAGTAAGCATGCTTCCTCCAGTGTTTAATGCTAATTTTAACAGAATATGTTGTAATAACAATGGTAACTGGTAGCAGGACAGCCCCATTAAAAAGCGCAGGTAATAAGTGGCAGTGCCACGTACGGCACATTTAATTAAATTGAATAATTAATAGGAAGATTATAAAGTTCTCCCCTACCAGTAAATCAATGTCAAACTTCCAAAACCCAAGCTTATTTAGCAAATCCTTATGTGATAGTCAAGAGGGAATACCTGAGACAATTTATGACTGTATAGATAGTGTTGTCAGAATCAGACTATAGAAAGCTTTACTTGTCAGTGAGATGTGTGGCAATAAATTAAGAACAGAGAGACATAAGTAACAGACACTCAAGTGAGATAATGTGGTGGTAAATTAGACAAACACTCACTGGAGAAGAGAGCTGTACACTGAAAAGGTAGATCGATTTCATCAATATGGTAACTGCAAGGACAGAGACAGTAGTATACGAGGTACAGGAAACATGCCTAGTGCGTCACTGGTCTATTTTTACCTTTGTGTGTTTCACCTCTAACTATTTGTTATATTTTTGGCAGATCCAAATGGCATGCTGAATTAATCACTGTAGTGAACACCGCTCCACCTGTATTCAGGTAAATCTCCAACAACATAACATTGAGTTCATTCTCATTCCTGCATAAAAAGATGTTTTCCAACAATAGTCTGAATATATTGACTCATAAGAATATTTCCTTTTAAAGAGATGTAAATATTTGGTGAAAATTCATTAACATCCTTAGTTTACTTTAAGGCCTAATTAGCTACAACTGAAGAATAAGGAACCTTATTCATCTTTAAATTTTTAAATAGGGAGTACTCTTATTATCACAGCAAGACCAAAGCTACAATCAATGACTACTGTGAAATACAGCTCTGCCTGAAATGCATGATGCTAAGAAAGGTACATTCTAGTCTTTTCTGTGTTTATCTTGCCAATTAATGACCTTATTCTGTCTTTCAGAGTAGTTTAACATGTTTGGCCTTGTTCAGGAAGGACGTTTTCAAAAACTTCAATATTATACTCCATATCTTGGTGAACATTTTGTTAAACCTTGTGGATGACATTCTCACATCTCTGTGATCTTAGTTCATGAAAGAAAAAGCCACAGCAGGTTGCTTTATCAGCTAATCCTCACATTTTACTTTCTCACCCATGGGAGACATTCCCATTTTAGCTGACAGCTGTAAATTTTTATAATCACTGTGTGATATGTGGTACTTGCAGTTTGCTGGCCATTTTGTCAGCTGCATTGACATTTGCTAGCTAGCTTCTACCAAAAAGGACTTTTCAGGGAGATTAGTGTTTTTATTCCTGTTGACGTGAAGCCACCTTTTGGTAGAACACTCACATTCTGCAGAGCAAGCAGACAGAGATCTTTGGGAATAGTTCTATGCCAATCAGTTATAAATGCCAACAAGGAGATTAGACTATGACCGCCTCGTGGTAAACAATGCACATCATTTACTCAGAATCATTGTGTTAAACAAGGTCCAGAGAAAAGCAGAGATCTTAACTTTTTTCCTTTTCCTTTATGAATTATGTAATAACAAATCTGACTTCTGTCCTTGTGTTCCATAGTGATTTGCCCTCCTTGATACTGAAGTAGAAAGAAAATAAAACTGGTTTTCAAGTTTTCGCTTAGAGTTATTCTGAGTTATTGTGTACCAAGCATATTTAGGAACTTTCTGTTGACTCTGAATGAAGAAGAGAAAAAAAGTATTCCTGACACAAAAAGTTAAAAATCATTAATAAGTATTTTCTCTTAGTTTTACAGTTGTCTCTTAATCTAACAAAGTTTTTTACCAGATAAAAATTTCAATTTACATGCAATTCAATTTTTCAACTTTAACTGTCAAAGAACATAATTTTAATATTAAGCCTAATAATTTTTTGTTTGTTTTATCCTAATTTCTAAAGACACTTTTCCTTTTCATTTTTTAAAATTTGTGAAAGCTTACTTCTATATATGATTATAAATCATTTTATGTTAATTTTGTATAAAATATGAGATTATGTCAAGATTCTTATTATTTGTATATTTTTAAAAACATTGTTCTTATTATTTTTAAGAAATCTGCTGAAAAGTTTCTATCTGTTCAATTAAATTTTTTGTAGCTTTGTTCATGTGGTGCCTTAAGACACTCTCTTTCCAAGTTCTCTGGTCAGTTCTTTTAATCTACATGCTTATAATGTAAGAGCCATAGTGATTTACTTGTATCTAATGTATTGAGAAAATGCTGAAACCCCTAATCAAAACATCCAACAAGTAAATGAGGCAAATTATGTAAAAATATAGTTTACTGAAAATAAACAAATGATAAACACACAGATGAATAGTAAGCCCATGAAATACTCAACATCACTAGTCATTATTGAAATGCTAACTAAAATAACATCTAATGCAAATTAAGACCAAACATTATAAGAACTCTAAAAGTTTGAAATGCCAGCATGCAACTCTAATCCATTCAATTCAATTAAGAAAACTGGATCATTCCAGTGATTGCAAGGAGCCAAAGAAACTTTATCATTCATATGTGACTAATAAGACTATAAAATATTACAGCCACTCTGGAAACATTTTTGAAGTTTCCTAAACATTGAAAAATAACTGTATCAGTCAGGGCTTACTAGAGAAAGAGCTATAACACAGGATGTGCAAATGTACAAGAAATTAAATTTTGGCATACAATGGCCAGCCACAGAGTTGGATGAGAAAGTGTGCAAAGGGTGTCTGTATGTTGGAGAGACCAAAGAGGCTGGTCCAAGGTCTGGAGCTCACTGCAGTTTCTGTGCAAGTCCACATCAGGAGGTTGATGGGTCTGCAACAGAATGCTGAAGAATCTGTAATGGAGGCTGAAGAGTCTGCACCAGAAGCCAAGAGACTATGACCAAGCTGAAGAGGAAAACTGGAGCTCTTGCAAAAAACCAGGAATCAGTCCTTCCTCATTTCCCTTTTATAGTGTGCAGCCTACCTGCCCTGGGGGGGTGGTCCTTTATACCCACACCATCTCAGTGCCCTCCTCTTGCACAGGCTAAGGATGAATACAAAGTAAGCACCCTGGCTCCCTACTGATTCACAGAGCTAACCTTCTAAACTTCTCAAGTTGACACAACGAACAACATCCCAGAGCAGGAAGGGCCTGTCCTTTTACCCCCAGGATATAGAACTGCTGAGTTCCTTAGTTAAGCTTCTAGACTCCTCAACTTGACACAACGTATCAACCACAACACTATGACCCAGGAGTTGTACTCTTTGTTATTCATCCTGAAGAAATTGGAACTTTTGTTCCAGATATCTGTACAAAATACTCTAAGCACCTTTATAAATAAAGCGCTCAATAGCTGGAAACTATTTAAATGTTCTTTAATGGCAAATGGCCAAAGAAAATGTATTATACTCATACCATGGAATATTATTCAGCATGCACAAGAACGAACTAATGATATTCATAGCAACTTGGTTGAAAGTCAAAAAGATTTAAGTTCGAATTAAAAAAATTGGAAAGCATATATGCATACTGTATAAGTATACATATAATATCCTTGAAATATAAGGTGAAAGAAATGATAAACAGATTGTTGTTTGCTAGGGTTTAGGGCTTGAGACTTGGTGCGTGTTGATGTGAAGGAGTTGTATTAGGGAGTTTAGGGTCCAGTTTTATATCTTTGTGCAGGTTAATGTTATCAACTTGACTAGATAACAGACTCCAAGCGAGGTGGTTAGATTGTGACAGCACTAAGCATCAACGGGTTATCCCATTGATGTGTGCATAGACGGATGGGCTCTTATGAGGCAGTGAGTCACAGAGTTGTGATCTTTTCCCTGCTTTCTGCTTCTAAGGGCCATGAGACGAGTGGCTCCCCTCCATTATTACACCCATCACCACATTGCTTTTGCCTTGAAGTAGGATACCGTTGTCCAGTGAGCTCTGATCTCGGCAATCTTCTTTAGGGGAACTTACCTCTGAGAAACTATTATACAAACATTATGTGAGCCATTACACTTTTTTCCATATTCTTGCTATAGCACTTAATGCTACACATAAATACCAGTGTATTTAGCTTTGGTTTTAAATATTATTGTTATTTATTTATTTGTTTACTTATTTTAAAGAGAAAACATGCTAAAACAATGATACAATGATAGGTTGGGTAAGGGAATTTTATTGCTGATACATGAGAAAATTTTTCTAATGTGAGATATTTTGAAAACACTAGTAAAAAAATATATATCTAGTGTGATTTCTCTATCACATGCCTTATCACATTCCCAAAGAGTAATGTGTGCAGCATACTCTCAAGAAAAAAAAGAACTGAATCACATTTTCAGAACAGACAAGTGCTCTAAAAAGGGAGGAAAGATTACATAACTTTTTCACATAGCATATTCAACAGTAACCATGTCTGAACGTCAGTGACTTACTTACCTTGGCATGCATTTCCCTTAACACTTTGCAAGAAACACTAACATTCCCACATGTCAATACTATGTTTCAGTCATGTAGAATTTGGGTGTAGGCATTCACTTTTAAGAAAGTATGAGAATACTGATGTTTCCAAGAATATGTAAGCTCAATGAGAAATGGGAATGCTGAAAAAGAATAAAATTGAAAATAATTTTCTATGTACTTGAAATAACAATCTAAGAAGAAAGGGCAGATATGGTAAATTCATATGTTCTCATCAAGAATAAATTGCGCTGAGATCATGCAGTCTTTGTTCCGTTACCTTTACTTCTTTTCCCAGAAAGGAAAGAAATGTGTTGGTTATCACTGTTGTTATTATCATTATCATTATCTTTTTATGGTTTCACCAAAACCTCAAAAATGTCCAAAGACTTAGGGAGTGTCCCACAAAAATATTTGCAGAATAAATTAATTTTGCAGACAGTCACTATTAAGAGAGAGAGTAGAAGCTGCACAATAAGTGTTAATTAATAATTTCACAGCTAATTGAAAATGCTGTTCAATATGACAGAACACGTGGTTTCCTTGAATTGCATCTCTGTGCGGTCAAGGTTCAGATCACTAGAGCTCTGAGGATTACATGTGGTCTTTGAATTCTCCTCAGCCCGCATTTACTGCAGCATTTAAACAATACAGAACTTTTAAGAAGAAATGATGGAGAATCTAAGTGCTTTGTTATGAATAAGAGAAAATCAGTTTGAATTGCTTCTCATCAGGTTACAAAAACATTTCTCAATTTTTTTTTTTTTTTTTTTGCGGTACTGGGGATCGAACTCAGGACCCTGCGCTTGCTAGGCAAGCGCTTATTCCACTGAGCTATATCCCCAGCCCTACATTTCTCAATTTTATAGCTTCTTGTTAATTAAAGCATGTGCCCATATGCACAGACACTTTGCTAAAATGTGCTTTTTATAAATTCAAAATTAATGACATTTGGTCTTTATAACATTCCTTTTAATATATTTTGATAAACTAACAACTAAGTAAACTTTAAGTAAATAATCTCATTTTAGTCTTAATCTATTTGATCTTTTTGTTGTCTCACAAATTAACTCTGACTCAGCAATTGGATTATCTTTAATTTGATCTGTCTAATTTGCATGTGATTGGTTAATCATCTATTTTTGACTTACATCATTGTAACTTACAGACCCTTTTCCCCTTTAATGTTCCTTTTGTACTTTTTTTCCTCAAATCTCCATTTGAGCAAATCCCTTTGCTGCCAATAGATCTTGACCCTGATTTCCTTCTGAAAGCAGTCAAAGGAGAGGTTCTATGTTTAGGTTTTAAGTGTGGGATGAATAGAAGTAAATAGTCTATGTTTGTCTTCTACATAAACTCTTTAAGCTATAGAAGTCATAGTAACAATTATTAATGCATGTATGTAATTAAGATTACGAAGTTAAAAAGAAAAGACTGAAAAAAATGCCTCCATCTTCATCATTGAAGACATAATTTTGAGAGATGCCCATAGAAGTCGATGAAAAATCACAAGGAAGAGTACAAAAGAGAAACAATGAACTAATATGTGAAGATGTTTCTTATAAAAATAAGACAAAACTAATATGATCAAATTAATATTTGTTCATTTTTGATGACTTGTTATCTAAATTAGCTTTTATTTTTTTTGCATCATAACATTCATAAGGACAAATGAAAAATCAGTTTGTGTACTGTTGTTAGACTTGTATCATGCATTTAAATTCAATGAATCTTAAACTATGTATGTATACATAATTTATATTTGTTCCTTTGAAATATTAATGTACTCTTTTCCTAGTTTGTTAACATATGAGATGCAGATCCTACAATTATTATATCTTCCTCTGATAATGCTAATATCTTCCTGGCCTAGTACAAATGACAGATTCCAAAGGAATGTGACCTGGTGTTTGTCACAGTCTCCAGGCCAGGTTCTCTGCTTTCTCCTGTATAGGTCTCTGAATTACTCTAATGTATGGAGATATATATTCACTGGACCTCAGTAAACTTTTTGAAAAAGCGCTATGGTCAACACTGTGATAAATTTGGTTTTTATCATTGCTTGGTTTTTCTGGTCACCACATGCAATTAATAGTATTGTGCTTTTGCACACGACAACTCTAGAAGAAGCACAAATCTCCCCACAGCCTGTGCAGGCCAGCTGTCCTGATCTCAGTCCTATTCCTAAAGCAGCTCTCTCCCCACGCCAGTTCTGCACTCTCCTCCCCCACTGCTGTTCTACTCTCCTTTGAGCAGAGTCCTCTTGCTGTAAGGATGTGACCACTTTTCAGAAACTGTAGTGATCTTAGAGCAACTATACTCATGGAAGTCAGAAGCCTCTAGGCTGAACATCACTTTGTGTGCCATACTACAGTAAGGAAAAGCAAATACTTGAAAGAAAGAATTTTCAATTTCTAATTATGCTCTGTTACAGGAAATGTGACCAGACATGGTGGCACATGTCTGTAATTGCAGCACTCTGGAGGCTAAGGCAGGAGGAATGTTGTGAGTTCGAGACCACCCTGGGCTACAAAGTGAGCTCAAGGCCAGCCTGAACTGCATAGCAAGACCCTATCTCAAAAAGACCAAAGGAAAAAATGAATTATTTAGAAGTGTTTCTTTAACTTTATTATGTATTCATGT
Organism: Dinomys branickii; assembly: GCA_004027595.1. Lineage (NCBI taxonomy): Eukaryota > Metazoa > Chordata > Mammalia > Rodentia > Dinomyidae > Dinomys > Dinomys branickii. The sequence goes on from PVLD010004623.1 coordinate 98,295, forward strand.
AATGATGAGGTGTAAAATATAGTTTACAAAATTGCCATGAGGGTTAAATTTGCTTCTCATACGTCAGCTCTTGAAAATGTTTAGTAACTAGAATACTACAAAGTTCTCCACGTCTGCATCCCAAAGATCTTCTCTTAATAGAAATTCCTGTTACAAAACAACAACAACAAAAACAAAACAAAAACAAACAAAAAAGAAATTCCTGTTATAGTTCAAAGAACAATCACAAAAATTGTACACCGAAAAAAAAAATCTATGTGCGTTTTTTCCCCAACAGGTGAAGATTTAAGGTAAGGAGAGAACTCTCCAGTGAAAATCTGCTTCCAGTTATCAGAAAACGGCCTAAGAATTCCTATCAGTGTGGGCGCTACGGCAAAGATGCTGAAGTAATAGAGTAGTTTCTGCTTGTGGGAAGCTGATTGGAAAGGTGATGTATGCATAAATCATATCAGGGCAAAAGAGGGAAGGAAATGGGATTTTGAGCTAAGTTAATCCTAAAACTTTTACATAAATACAGTTTCACACTGATGACCTTGCTTTCAAATCTCCAAGCAATTGCAAGGTCTGATAGAGAATCTTTTCCTGTAGGAGGGAAGGACAGAACCACAAAAATTGATTTTCTTTTTCATCCCACTGAATTGGCAGAACACCTTTAAAAATTATCTTTTAAAAAATGTTGGAAATTTTTTCACACAACTCTGGCAGGTAGAAGTCCATCATCAGGGTGCCAGTGTTAGGGGTTCTGATGAAGGCCTGTTTGCTGACCTACAGACTGCAGACTTCCACCCTTATCCTCACCTGGTGGAAGAAGCAAGAGCTCTCCTGGTTTCCTTTATTCAGGGCACTGATACCTCTTGAAGGAGCTTCCACTCTTTTCTGAATCATCTCGGGAAGACTCCAGCTTCTGCTGCCCTCTCGTTGCAGGTCAGAACATCAACACACATGAGCACATTCAGATCATAGGATCCTCCCTGGAAAGCTTTGCGTGATGCAGGTCTGTCCTTTTTCTGCGCTCCTCTAGGACTTAAGCTTGCATGCTATGCTTATTGCAGGGGCCTGGCAGATGTCTGCCCATTCTCCGTACTGGACTATGATACTGTTTATTTATTTTCTATTCACTTGTTCATTTCAAATAATGTATACACATTTGTGACAGAACATGAGAGTTTCATCTTTGCATAGGAGGTATGATGAGAGTTAATGGTGAATGATTACATTAAAAAATTATTTACTGTAAAAAATTATTTACTGAAAACTCAGAATGCTTTCCCTTACTTTGAATAAACTTACTACATCATTCTTTCCATTCTCTAAAGGGCTCTAGAGGTCCTCTTCCAGGAATGTCTTTGCAAGGTATGATCAAACGTATCACATGTGCTGCTGTCAAATGCCCTTCTATGAGGGAAAGGCTTACAAAATCATCGTGGTGCATCCTCATCCGCCTTTTCAGACCTGGCACTTTGGGACTCATGGCTCGTCATAAAGTTAAATTGATCCTGAAAGAAAACATTCAAATAGAGTCAGGACCTCAAACCAGCCGCCACAGCATAACCAAAGTCACTCACACATGAAGACTTCCAAACCGGGTCAGAAGGTATCATCGTTGATGAGATATGTGTGTCCAAAGTCAAGCAGTGTTTAGAGGGAGATTACCAGCACCCTGTCTTTTGATGTATCTTTTAATTTAAACATCTGTTGTTTCTTTTTATCGCATTGCACTTGTTATGGTTTGTGCCTGCATGTTCAGCAAAATCCTCATGCAGTTATGGGGTGGCTTTTAGAGTTTATGACTGATCCATGTTCCGATGCTGGGATTATGCGTTTGAGAGCTATACCCACCCTAGGGTGGATAGTTTGTATATATAAGGGAGAGAAAGAGGCTGCTGGCTGCCTTTCCTCCTTTTTGCTGTTGCTGTTTATGCTGTGTACCACCGCTATGAACTGTTGGCCTCTGCCATGTGCCACTGTGCCTCAGAACCAGCCAAATACGGACTGAAACTTCCAAAAACTGTACTCTAAATAAACCATTCCTTCCTTCATTTTGGATGTTGGGTATTTTGTCTTAGCAATGAGAAAAAAGTAACCAAGACAGCATTATTTCATATATCAAAATTGCTGGGTCATGTATGAAATATCAAGGTGCAGAATTTACAATGAGATTGGAAGTCCATGTTAGTATCTGGGTTTATTTATTTATTTATCAATAGCAAAGAACTAAATTCCTAATTACAAGCAAAAAGTTTTATTTATATAAATAGGAGAATTTAAATCTATTTTTCCACAAAGAAAATAGGAATCAAAATGCTTCCTTCATTTTGATACTCTCCCGAATGCATGAAGTGGTGGCTTTGAAGTTTCACTGGGTCAAATGTTTAAGGTTCCATTGTTATGTCTGCCTCTTATCATTACAGCAGTATCTTCTTGGATCAGGGCTAGGAGAGACATTTCCAACCCTTGTGATTTTTTTTTCTGAAATTTCCCCTTTTAGATCTAAAATCCCCAGTATCTAATATCACTTCCTTTCTCTTCGGACAAACACTGCAGTAAACAATCATAAATTTTGAGAATTATTTTTATAAAAGCACACCAAAGCCTTGTGTACCTAGCTCAGAAAGAATGAACATCAAATTTGTATGAGAAGTAGAACTGCAATTTTCTATGGCAGAGTTCTAATCTCACAAAACAAAAACTAAAGTCAAAACAAAATTCAGAAGGTATGTGTCTCCCGAGCCCACATCACGCATCACTGAACTGTGATTGTACCTTCCTTCTAAACATGTCTGCATTACTTAGGCTTCTAGGACATTTGAAATACCATTTCTTTCTCCAAAATGTGTATTAGGAAAACTCTTTGTGTCTGCCATTATCAGTAACCTAGACTTGCCAAGACATCCAAAAGGGAAAGAAGTCTCAGAAAAACTTAAAAACTCTGTTGTAAAATACAAATTTTGTGCAGTGTCGTTTAGTATAATACACTATGATAAAACTATCTTCCAAGGATTCTTTATATCTTTGTGTTCTGAATAGTGTTGCATTTCTTATTTTTACAAACTAAATCACGCTTGTTGCTTGTAAACCTAATGTGCTAAGATCCACCAATTATATTACACTAGACTACTAGTTGCATATGTGACATAAAAAAATAAGACATGGATGATTACATTATATAAAGAAGTAATACAGTCTATAAATGAAATGAGTATTACCTGGTACAAGTGTGTAGTATTCAGTTATAATTTTTAAGCAAAACTCTTCTGTGTTTGAAATTTCTACTTTTATTCTAAATTTCATTAATATGATGGGAAAGCTTACAGAGGTAAAATTCTGCTACGATGAAATTCAGTACCTCCACATTATTGTTATAAGTTTATCTTATAATGAATCTTTTATATGATATCAAATTTCCAGTCAGCAGAATTAGACTAAAATTTGACTAGATGCCCAGTTTCTCTAATTCATTGTGAAAAAAAAAAGCTTTGAACTAAGCAGAAGAAAAATGGCTAAGCCAATGGTAGATTTTATGCCCCCATGCAACAAACTGGAGAAATAATGTAACAATTCATGCATACAGTTTCTCTGATTTCCCCTCCAGGAATTTGTTTGCCCTTGTCTTCTTACTGCTTACCTTCGCCCTCAGCCTCACCCTGCTGGTCTCCTTTGGAAGAGTCATTTAAGGTTGTTATATGGTCCTTGGGAAGTGGGATGATGACATTTGAGATTTGGGAGTAAGATGAAAATGAGAAATGGTGAACTCAAAAATATTAGTGAAACTTTTGCTTCACTTTCATTTGTCTGGACCTTTCTGGGCTTGGACCCACTTGACCAGCTTGGGTAATGCAAATTACACTTAATATTTGGTTTTGAAAATGGCTGGTGCTGGGATAGAGACCATAGGAATCATACCAAATGTGATTTGATTCATTATAAAAGGCACAGGAAAATCACATTATTGGAGTTCAGTCAGTGTTGGCCATCTGCCCTTGATAGAAATAACCTGGTTAAAAAGAACATTTCTCTGTAATGATGTTTGCTAAAATAGGTTTAAAAGAGGGAAGTGCACTGTTTAATTATTTATGCACTATTTAATATTTGGTTGTTCTTTATGTCCTTTATGATAGGGGTTTTACAACTAGAACGATGCTGTTCTAAACGAAGTGCTCAGGTTGATAATTTTGTTTATAGTTTCATTGAGAATGAAAATATGGATACGATGCTGATCATGGTGATGATTATGATGGTGATAACGAAGAAAAGCTTGTGCTACATTAAAATGCAAAAGCAAAAGGGAGAACTGAATGTTTTCTCAGTGACCAGCTTTTAAAGAATACGGAGCCACACTGTATGGTTCTGTCTAGATTTCAAAGCTCCAACTCTGATGAGTGGAGCACGTACCAATTAGTGGCTGTATTATTTCGTGTATTACAGTTACTTTTTCCTAAATGCCTAGTTTCATTTTTTTTCCAGCTTGTGTATTAGTGTTCCACAGCTTCTTGAACAAACCAGATGACCTAAGATAATGCAATTTATTCTCATACTTCTAGAGGTCATCTTGGTCATTTTAGGGTACTATCATAAAGAATTAAAGACCTATAAACTTATAAACAACCTAATTGTACCTTCTTATAATTGTGGAGGGTGGACATCTGAAATCACGGTGTCAGGATGACCAGATCCCTGAGCAATGGCAAACAGAAAAACCGAAATGATACCCAGGATTTGGAGGTAGATTTATTTATGTCAATGGGCATTGATCAGGGTCATCTCAGAATACCAGGCCCTGATCTCTGGTGGTCTAGGACTGTTATATGATGTGCAAGCAGGAGGTACAAAGAAGTTAAAAAGATGAGACAGAACAACCTGGCAGTTCTGATTAGCTAGCAGGGTGAGATCATGGCTTGCAGGGCTAGATTAATGACTCTCAGTTACAAGTACAATCAAGTGTCCTGTATGTTCAGTTACACTCTCATGGTTACAGGGGTCAAGAAAGTAACTACAAAGCCAGGAAGCAGTTACAGACCTAGGCAGTTTCAAAAGAACAAAGTTTTTAAAAGAACCATTTCTCTTGTACAGTTTTTCCCTTTCATCTGAAGGTCTTCTGGTCACTTATGGATTGCCCTGTTCTCATTTTATCCTGTCTCCCAGAGACAGCAACAGAATGTTCTGGGATTCTTACTTTAAGCACACTGACTTGTATGCTTGAGGTGGGTGACTGGGGAGAACTGCAAAAGATAAGAGATACTGACTGAATGCAACCTACCTGGGTAGCCGGCATCAGCCCATGGATGCTAGCAAAGTACACCTGCAGGGTGTGTTAGAGAAAAATGGTTTCATGACTCAGTAATGGTAATGGCCAGTATAGGACCATTGTCTTCTACCACTTTCCTGAGTACTAAGTGGTGCAGGCAATGAAAAGTGAATCAAGTGTAATCTGCACCCAAACTAGTTTACATTGTATGAAAAAGGAACATAGAATTTAGGGAACCTGAATCTTTTAAATGGTCTGTAAACCATACCCACCCTTTGTTTGGAGGGAGACGATGTACATAATCCCAGGATTGTTTGCTACATAGCTAGCCATCTTCAAAGGCAGTGCATCCAAAATTTGCAAAAGTTCAAAAGATAACTGCAAAACTGTCTCTCCTTGATATAGGTGTATATTCTGGATGTGGACTAAAACAGTTGTTTTTAAATATCAGACTCCAAGATTTCTGGGAAGATATCTTTGGTACAATTCACACAAGCCAGTTTTCCTTCCTTTCTGAAGCAGGTATTAGTTATATAATTGTGCAAGGTTAATATTGTAGAAGGTACAAACCAAATTCTGTGTATTTCTAAAAGCAGTCACTTTCTGGCCCTGTTTCCAGGCATGACAGTCACAATGCAGGAGGCTTGGGGTATTTTTCCCTTCTCCTTATTTTTGTGTTTGATTCTCCACTGGAACCCAAGGAAAACTAATTATTTAAGCCCTGCACACCTCAAACATTTTATCCTTTCATTGGAATTTGTGATTTAAAATCTAATTATCCCACTGATAATTTTCATTTCATGTTCCCTTCCTGAATCTCTCTTCATTTACAATTGCTTATAGAGGAGACACCGAGCAAGCCTCTCACACTAATCAAGGCCAAGAGGAGTGCTGCTTCTTCTCAAGCCCTCGAATTTCTTTTTTTTTTTTTTTTTTTTTTTTTGGTAAAGTTATTTTATGAGGGCCTCAGCTTATGGATTGTTCAGGTTGATTGTTTTCTTTCCAGCACATAGTACAACAATCCAAGACCAAATCGTACCCTTTTATCCACGTTACAGGCAGCGCCTGAACGCTTTTCCACCTCCACTGCTGTTGTCTTCCTTGGTGATGCCGCCCTTACTTCTGTTACTTCCGTAGCATCTCAGTTGTTCTCTCTGACTGTCATCTTGCAATCTTTCAGACTAACTCAGGGGAGGAACAAGAGTATTCTTTTAAAATATTAAGTTAAATAATGCCGTTTCTCTGCTTGAGATTCTCCGAAGGCTCTCAGCCTCGCTTGGAATCAATCCTGAGATGCTACAATTTCGTGTGCAGAGCCACAGGCTCTCCTGGCCCCTGCACTCTTCCTGATTTATTGATTTACTGGTACCAGGAATCGAACTCAAGACCTTGCACTTGAGACCAGGAAGGCACTTGTGCCTCTGAGCTATATTCCCGGCCCCTGATTTATTATTTCAGGAATATCCTTCTCCCTGGCAGCGTTCGTCTCCAGATCCTGAATGAACCCGGTCTGTGATGTCACCTTATTTACAGTTCTGCTACTCCATCTGGAGCCCTTTTCCCCAGAGACTCAAGAGCTTGACTTCAAAATTTTGTGCAAATGTCACCTTACCTAACCATCTTACAAGCATCAAACACAGATTTCCGTTTTCTTAAATCTATACCTCTTATGGTGTTTGCTCATGTAGTCGATTATTTTTGCTTTTTTCACAGTAGCGTTTATCAGCACCTGTCCTCCTGGATATGGTGGACTATATTGCCTTTCACCCTTTTGATACACTCTACAAGCAACGCAGCTGGGATGCAAATGCACAGCACCCTGTCTTTCTAAGTACGCGATCCACGGGCATAAAACAGGTGCTTCTCAGGAATGCAAATCTCCGTGGCCCGAGCAGGGCAAAGCCTTCACAGGACACCCATGCATTAGCTTTCCCCACACCTCCCTCACTCTTCCCTCTGCCTTATTCTCACTTTCTTCAGCGATAACCTGATATCCCATAAAAGTTGTCTAGGACCAGGTTCTGCTTTGTGGAAAGCAAATATAAGATTTCATGACCCTTAGTATACTTGTATTAATGTTTGTAGCTTGCACTGAGAGGTGGAGGTTTTATGCGTGTCTCTTAATGTACAGCAGTTTGGTTAGTTTGCTCAAGAAATCTGCATGAAAGCTTCCTACAATCTCATTTTCTTCACCAAAGACAAACACAAATGGTGCACATGGAGGCTGTTGCTTCTGCTTGAGAAGTCTGTGGAAACAATGCAATGATGACGTACAGCGTGGTCACAACCAACAGTCATGGCGGGTGGGAGCACGCGGATGAGGAGAACTTTAGTGTTTCATTACAGAGGTTTTTTGAGGAAGGAGCTCATTTGGTAGTGCAGCAATGAAACTTATTTTATACTGACCAGTGAATCTTTGAACTTACTTCTGTATGTGTTTAAGCTTTGTATCTACCTCATCATAACACGTGCTTCAAAAGGAAAGAAAATTCACACTATTCTCCACCTTTATGCCTTCTACCTAGAATGGTATTAAGCACATAGAGAGACATGGCCTAACATGCCAAAGCGCTTGGTCCAATTCCAAGCACTGACCAAAAAAAAAAAAAAAAAAAAAGTTACATTGAAGACTACTCTACACGTGCTTGAAGTACAACTGATGAAATTCTGTGGTGTTGGAATGAATTTCTAACACCACAAGATTAATCCTCTGGTTAAGACTACCAGATAAAATAAAGGCAGTCTGGTTTAACTTAAACTTCAGACAAAGAGCAATTCATGTGAGATATACTTATAATAACATATTTCTGGGGTTTTTTTAATGCTAAAGTATTTAATGCTATTGCTTAATCTGGCAACTCTATTCCCAAGGGTATAAATTAAGACCACTTGCTGCAAATCATACTCCTTTATGTCCAGAGACAATGAAGCCATTTCCAAAGAATTCTTTTTCACAAGGGCAGTAATGCAAACGGTGAGAAAGTACCCACACTGCCCTCCTGCCCCTTTTCATACATTCCAGTTTGACATGATGCCCTGTGTCTCATTTCTTAAAACAGCATTCACTCTGATAGATGCCCATTTTCCTTTTGGTTAGCCCCTGCCTCCATTATTCGTGTATTTCCCATCAATATTAGCTATTTGCCAGGGTGTATTGATACATGGTATAAAGAGTTCCAAAGTTCCAACATGATTCAAGGACAGAGAAATGCCTGTGTTTACCTTTACCTCAGAAGCATTTGAATCTGTCCCCTGTATACACAGATATTTAATGTGCCTTGAATGAATAAGAGAATACATAAGGAAAACCCAGGAAAATATCAGAATTCCTTGGCAGCACTACTAGCCCTGTGGTGAGGAGTATGACCTAAGGACTACACTGAGTCGACGGTTAGTTGTAGCCAGCTACATAGCAGGCAGACTTTTGCACTTTTAAGTTTACCAGATTTCTTCTTTTCCCTCGACAGAGTAACAAGCATTTGCCTCTTTCTACTGTACCCTCTTAAAGAAAACTGTCCTTCCATAATAAGGAGAAAAATGGCAATTATAAGATCTTTGCAAAATCTTTCCCATTTAAATTTTCATTAAAAAGCTTTTCTAATCCAAATTTTCATCATTCCCTTGTCAAATAAGAGATAGATTTTTTAAGAATTAAAATTTAATTTCATCTCTGGTCCTTTATCAGTGTGGAGATTTTATTGTGAAGTTGGGCCAGTCTTGTCTGTCACTATTTTAATATCATTCTTGAACTTGATTTTCTTTTGTGAATGAAGTCACTAAAAGTGAACATCTTAGAAAATACTGGATGGAATATGCTCTCAAGACTTACTCTGAATAAAGTAAAAATCTAAATATGTACGTAGACATAGTATAGCTTTAATTCAGTTAGCATAGATGCTTCACTTACGTGTGTGCTGTCATTTTTTTCAGCAAGTATTAGGGATAATGACATAGGCTTTCCCTACATTGTTTTACAAAAATTAATAACAATAATACAAATACAAAGAAAAACTTCTAGGAACTAATATTTTGTAGATAATTAGCTAGTAACTAACACTGCTACCAAAGGTGCATAAATGCAAGGCTTGAAAAACTGGTGCACAAGGAAAAGCAGAGATATGCCAAAAATGCTATTTTGGGATGGACAGAAGCAGACATTAATGTACTCACACTCCTTTCAGAACTTAGACATAGCCACCAAGACAGAATCGGATCACACCGACTAGTTAAGTGTCTATTGAGTAATAGGTGACAAGACCATGGTAGTAAATAAATTTATAAAATCTCATTCTTTGCACAAAAAGATGCCAACAGTCCAGCTACTACATTATGAATGTAAATATAGTCTTTCTTTTTTTCTTTTGCAGCCTTAAATGTAAATTTACTTCCTTAGGCAATAGCTTTCATTATTTTTTCTCAAATCACTATTGCTTACATGTGTCATTTAATACATAAAGACTAGCTACAGGTGAAAACTTAGTTCACTCTGACTTTACGCCTTGTACACGCCAGTCAAGTCTTATTTATTTCTTGATCTGCACAGTAAATTAACCTACAGAAAATGCTCTTATGCGTGATGTTTTCTCTATGAAGTTAATCAAAGACCAAATTTTCCATGATTAAACAGAAACACAGAGGAGTCTTTTTTCAAGAAAGCATGTCAAACATATTTCAAATACTTCTTTTTTCCAGGAGGCCTATTTTCCTTGTCTCCTGCTGTGTTCAAAAACAAAACCTAGATGCTGTAATATATATTAAACAAATGTAAGAACATACCGAACTTTGGAAAGAAGACAGACTAACCATGGAACTCAGGACTCAAATAACAACACAGTAAGAGTTTCCTATATTCCTAGGGCACCAGAGGAAAAACTAAGCAAGTTAGAAACCTAGGAATTGCAACAGGAAAAGACAAAGAAAGCGTTCTTAATTGTTGTCTCTCTCTGTTCCTCTCTGTCTCTCTCTCTCTCTTTCCGCTGTCTTTCTGTCCCTGGCCCTGTCTCTCTGTCCCACTTTCTCTTCTCTCCTTTTCTCTCTGTCTCTCTATCGCTGTCTCTGTCTGCCTGTCTGTCTCTCCCTCTCTACTCTTTCTCTTACTCTCATAAAGGGACTTGAAGAAAGTAAGTCTGTAAGACACACAGTTATCTAATAAAAAACAGCAAATGAAATACAAATCAAGAAACAAAGACACTATAAAGATAAAGGTAAGAACAACAAATCAATTAAATTGGAAACAAAAATAAAAGGAAAATGTTAATGAAATAGAGATAGTTTAGTCAAAGGATCAATACAATTGACAGACCACTAGCAAGGCTGATTTTACAATACAGAGAGGACACAAATTGGCAATCTCTATGGATGTGAACAGGGACAATTATTACTGAACCTGAAAGATATCAAAAGGAAAATGAGGGATTATAATGAACAAGTCCTGGGGCTGGGGGTATAGCTCAGTGGCATAAGCACTTGCCTGGCAAGCACAAGGTCCTGAGTTCAATCCCCGGTACCGGAAAAAAAAAAAAAAATAATGAACAAGTCTACACACACAATTATATAATTTGATAATTTAGACAAAATAGTGCACATAATTACTTCCTCAAAAATACAAAGTAACACAGTTCACCCAATAGAAAAAGATAATTTGAATGAATCTGTAAGTGTGAACATTTTATACATTTAAAATTTTATAATTCACATGCTTGTAACATGAACTCTTTGATTCATATGGTTTCACCGGAGGTTTCTTCTAAACAGCTAAGGAATTAACACTACTTTTGTACAATGTCTCCAATAAAAACGAAAAGTAGAAAATATTTTCCATTTTGTTTTATGAAGGGAGCATTCACTAATAAACAAAACAATGCAAAGAAAAAATTTAAGAACAATGTGCCTTATGAATATGGATAAATTCTTTAAAAGTACATAAGCTAGAAAGATATATCGATGTATAAAAATAGCCCTAAATGAAACAAAGTGGAGTTAAGACCAGTGATAAAAGGGTAAAACAACATTCAGAACTCCGACAACATAACCCATCAGGCTACAGACAATTAAAAAAAGATGAAATGCTCGTATCCATTGATTAAAAACCTTGATAAAATTTATCACACAGTCATGTTCAAAACATGAAAACCTCAGCATGTTTGAATAGAGAGGCTTCACTCAGTTTAATAAATAATACAGCTCATATTTTGTATAGTTCTGAAAAATAGAATACTCATCTTTTAAGATCAACAAGACAAGGATTACTTTCTCATCATTCTATTCAATTCAGTGCTCAAAGTTTTACTTTACCAAGACCACAGTAGAAAGACCATACAAAATAGAAGAAAAAATAATAACTTCCCTTACTTTCAGATTACACAATTATCTATTTAAATAATCCTAAGTAATGTAGAATAAATAAAAAGCAAAAAAAAAAAAATCCAAGACTAAAACTTCAGTGTTAAGATTTACACTCGCTCAGTAAAAAAGTAAATAGTACAAAACACACATGAATTATAAGCTAAAAACTATGCACTAATGAAAAAATCAAAGTTTGAAATAATGGGAAATCATAGCAATTTCTTCAAACAGAAAATCAACTGGGTGAAGATAATTCTTCCAAAGCTCTGTATAGGCTTATAGATTCACCAGCACTCCAATGGAATCACAATAAATTTTGTATATGTGAACAAGGTTATTATAAATGTTGTATTGAACCCAGGGAATTAGAACACGTAAACTATTCTGGAAAGCAACATAGTAAATGATGTCTCTCTCAATTTTAGGAATTACTATATATTTAACATAATAGCAACTGCGTGGTACTGGCAGAGGGTTAAAAATACATACAACAGTGGAAAACACCAAGGATTCCAGGAACAGAGCCACACAAATTATCTAATGATTTGTAATAAAAGTTAAGAGTTAAGATTTTCATATGCAGTATAACAACCATTGGTGAATTCCCCCCATCTTGTTTGGTGAAGCTCTGTATTGTTGCTAATGGTTTTTAAATTTATTTTCTATTCTCTTTAAATGTTTGGTCAATCTGGTATTCTTACATCAGATAATCTGAGCAACTTTGCTGAAGATAACAATGTGTAATATAACAACCATTCTTAATTCCTATCATTGTTTTGCTTTGTTCTGTTTTTGTCTATGTTATTTTTTACTATTCTCTTTAAAAATAAAAGTGATGTCTACTTTTGAAGAAACAAAGAATTTTGGAATTGAATTTAAAGACATTGGAATGTCAGTGATAGACCAGTTCCAAGCCATTTTTATGAAGAGAGCAAAAGGAGTGCATAATAAGTATAGAGGTTTCAATTAAATCTGATTTAATTTCTAATTTTGTCAACTGCCACACCATAACCTGCATATGTCAGTCCTGGGCTCATTGTACTTCTTTCAGGTTTTAAAACTAAATTCACTGGTCAGATAGTAAAGAACGAGATAAACTGTGACCACCACAGCCCCATAACCTCATCGCTGTGCATTTTCTCAAGAATGCTAAGGAAGCCACTTACTAACACAGTTGTACTAAGGATTTCAGCTTCCACATGAATTTAGGCTCTAGGCAACACAAGCGTTCAAACCATTGTGAGGTTGTTGTACACATGAGTAAAGAACTTCAATACAGACCTAACTGTCTTATCAAAATATCATGGAGGGATGCATCTTCGGGTCAGACAACGACGTACAAATGTAATTGCTTCAGGTCAATTTCAGAAGCTTTATCTGGGAGGCTTCATAAGGTCCTCTGCCTGACACTAGGTTTCATGCAAATCAATGCACCATGGTGGAGGCAGCCTGGTCCCCTTGTGGTTTTCTGCATATCTGCATTTAGAGGTCTCTATCTAGTGACTTTATGTAGAGGTCTCTGTCTCGAGATGTCTGCCAGCTTCCCAGGGAGCCCCTGTGGAGCCCTGACTGGCGGCAGAGCAGGACCCCAGAGAGACGTTCCTCCACGCTGAGTGCACAACACAGCACTTCTCGTTGTGCTGTCCTGTCTGACCCTTGACTTTTCATCGTATTGTTGTATGGGGGAAGTGGGGAAGGATGGGAGAGGAGTGGGTTCTCTGTTCTGACCCCTTTAGGGTCACTTAGAATGTGGCAATAGGTGAATGAAAGCTACTTGGCGGATGCAGCCCCTGGCAGCTCAGCTGTGCTCCTGTGTCTTTTTATTCCAGTCAGGTTAATTTCCTACCCCAATTTAGCATAAACTTTAAATGTCTGGGTGTCTCCGCTTTAACTTGATTTAAACTATATTTTAATCCTCTCATTTCACCATAGGTTATATTTTATTGCTTGACTTATTACCATAATAAATAAGACATTTTCTCTCTGCACCATTATGATGCTGTCATATACCATCCTGATTGTTTCTAAAATATAGTGGAACCTTTTAGGATATTGGCTTTGGAATGAGCAGGCATCAAATTTTAATAAGATTTATATGTAAACCCCATCTAGAAAACCATAAAAAGGATGAATGACATTTTTATATATTAGTACCAATTTCTTTCAGTGGGATGGCTGCCCAATTGTTAGAAATTTGTTTAAGAAAATCTCAAGTGCATTGCAGATCTTTTGTTAAACTCTGGCACTTTATAAAAGGACATGAAATGTTACACTGATTACAGAGATTATTTTATTTGCTAAAGGATTGACCATCAGAGAAATACAAGTAGATCAAATTTATACCATCCTAAGTGGAAAAGATTTCTGCCTTACCATTTATGACTAATATTATTAAAAATTATACTATTGAATTAATTCCATGTTATTCAATAGGAGATATCTGTTTTCCAAAATTAAAGTGGTCCTTTACATAATATAGGCATTCAGATGCTATGGATTGAATACCTATGTTACGTATTCAGTAACTATGAGTTGAATACAATAAAGTAAATAAATGGTTTTAGTAATATATCTCATTTGTGACTCAAAGCTGACAAGTATGTTGGATGGTATCAACCTTAGGAAGAAGTGAAGCTTTGGCAATTATATGATTTCTTGAAAAAATTATAAAACTGAATTGTATATCTACCAATGAAGTTGTAAATTCTGTGAAGTTTTGCTTCACTATAATTTGCCCTTAGAATAATTAGACTGTTGACACTTCCCATGTAAAGAGCCATCTCCAAAGCAAGAATGAGGGCCCAGACTGACTATGACATAGACCAAGACTTTCAGTTAATTGCATCATTTGAGAAATATTCTACTTGTTGTAACTGGAAATGAAGCAGCATATTCTCTACCACAACACAGCCCAAAATGTAAATAGCAAATACCATGTAGTATTTTTGTCGAGCTTTATTTTTTTCCCAGAACATTATCTTTCACAAATAAAAAGAAAAAAAAACAACTCTGAGTTCTTCTATGCTACCAATAGCCTCACGATGTGTATATGATATGACATAGCTAAAGCCTTACCTGTGATGTGAAGGTAACAGGAAAGTTAACATCTATTAACTGCAAGACTCTTTCTCATTTTTGAAAATGTCACTTTTTAACCCTAATAATATCTACATATATATGCAAAAGTAAACAGTTTCTTACCATCAGAGTATGTCAATATTATTCTTTGAAAAATTTAAGGGATTTTCCTATAGTTAAGGTCACCTATAAATATGTTACATCAGCATGTATCTCGCCTCCCCTCAAAGCTGATCCTGTAGATAATGAAATGACAGGCAGATCAGAAAAGTTTAGAAATATTGGAAGAGTGACACATAGAGATTAGATATTTGTACCTACTCTTTATTAATGTTTCTCATTAGATCACTGAAGAGCTAAACACCTTAATAACAGAAAGCTTTTAAGGAGCTACAGATGAGAAAAAAATATTCATTTAAAGGTGTATGTAATTTAGGTATTTAATACATATATATATATTTTTAAATAAAAGTACAAAAACATATTGACAGACACCAATTAGCATAAAAAATAGTACAATCACAACTAATCTATAGACAAGGTGATATGATCTCAACAGTGGTTATTGCTTTATCCATTGATATCTTCGAAGTGTAAATATATAAACCCATATACAGACATGCAAATTTAGTCATAGATTTTAGCAAGCATTTTGGTTGATGCTTCGTAGGTTTGAGTACAGTTTCAAAAATAACAATTGCTTTTTTAACTGGCTTTTATCTCTTCCTTCAAATAGTTTTGTTTATGAAATTCTAAACTTCATAACAAGTTCTGTGAACTTTTACTCCACTAACAAATCATCCTATCTCAAAGTGTGTAGCATGTGCTACACATAAGAGTGAAGTATTCTTACATTGGATGGTCATTCTGCACTGTCTACTCAGTTCACTTTTCTCTGTTATGTATAATTATGTTCAAATCTGTATGTTACCTTAAGAGTGATGTCCACCAAGATAATAAAAAGCATTGAGAAATGAATTTTATACACCAGACTCTTGTACCAGGAGTAAAGATGAAGACACTCATAAAGCACATATAACAAAGACTGAATGATAAAGTCCTCCAAAAAATGTATAAACACTTCAGGAAAACAAAAAACTTGTATAACTATGTAAAACTAAATTTATTGAGACATCATGAGCAAAGTCAATGTCTTTGGCCTCTACAATTACAAGAGGTGCTCAAAGTGGTGGTTATTCGCTTGAAGACATTTATTAATACAGCAGACAGCTGCTTGGGTGACCTTGGTCATCGAGTTCACTGCCATATGCATTTTTAATTTCACCTGTAAGGGCCGGCAGTGTAGTGGGTTTTCTGCTATATACAACGTGCTGTAAGGGCCAAAGGTAGTACTATCGTTTAAAAACCACCATGCTTTTTTACTTGTCCTGACATGTATATACATTTTTGGGTGAACTCTGTATAAGTTTGTTATGGCAATACATTTTTGAAACGTTTGTCTTTATTTTAGGCAAGGATGTCATCAAATACCTTGAGAAAGACTAAAGACTAGATAATAGGCTTCTGACCATAGACCTATAACTAAGTAATTATGCATATTCCAGTGCTGAGAGAACACTAGTTCTAAGTCAAGACATTCATATTTAGCGGGTAGAGTATATTGTATATTTGTAAGTCATTAAATGAATAAATGTAATGACTGTTCTTTCGACATTGTGCTTTCTCAGTGTTCTTTCTGGAATGTGCTAACTGGAGTTGTCCATCTGTGGAGAAGCCCAGGCACACCAACAGTTGAATTTCAGAGACACGGTCACCTAATGCATGTGGTATATTTAAACAAGACCCTCTCAGAGGAAGTTTTCACTGGCTTAGAAGATAAATATCTGCATTTGAAATGCTCCCAAATTTTGGCACAAACTTAATTTCATTTATGTTACATAAAATCTGTTTTAAGTCAAATCCTATAGAGCTACCTCTAGAAATATTTTCAGGTGCCCTGTAAGATAATTTGCCTATATTACTTTCCCCTATGAAATTAGTTACTACCAGAACAGGAAATGGAGGTTTACAACTTACCAGGCATAGCCATACATCACCTACTTCAAGACGAAAGATACCTTGAAGGGAAATGAGCGTTCAGGTTAAGATTGGCTCAGCTGCAACAAAGAAACCGTCTACTGTTTAAGAAAATATAGTGAACACAGTTTCATAAGAAATTTAACACAAAACTTAAAGGAGGAAATCCAGACTTGAAGAGATGAGAACCGAAGAACCACCATTTCTGTATCTCATTTTCATCTCTTTTTCAGCATATACTGAACTGCTTCTGTACCTGCTCATCAGCTTTTTCTTTCTCGCTATCCTCCCTTGTGCCTCTCCATGGTCTACCCCAAAACAAGCTTATCCTTCTGTGTCTCAACTCTTAGACTGCGTTCTTATAGGAGAGATGTGAGCGAGGGGGGCACAAAATAAAGGGAGAGGGGAGTGAACAAGTAGGTGCACCAAGAATCTTTGGCATATTATTCCAACTAGGATGAGTATGCACTTTTGTTCTAATTAGATGTGGTACAGTAAATAACTTTTGATTGCAGTAAGGGATGGAGAAACTGACTCAAACTTGAGACAACCTGTAAGAATCCAGGTAAGATGGATGCACTACACAAAGACAATAAATGCAATCACTGAAAACAGAATATGCTGAGTAAGAAAGACTATGGAGAGTATTCATAATGAGAACCGCATATTTAGTGGCAAGGAAGATATACAGGAACAAAAACAAAGAGAGAATGACCCAAAAGATACACAGGGAATCAAGAAAGAACAATGGGAAAACCAATAAGGAGATACTTTCCAAAGGCTAAAAGTGGTGACCATGATAAATCTAAAATGAAAATAAGCGAATAAGAAGAGTTGAACTTACAGAGGTGAATTTCAGTGGTATGGGATGAGGACAGATGGCAGGTCGGTGTGACGTGGGAAGGGAGTACTGAAAGTCAAATCACTGAGGGTGGAACACAGGCTTAAGGAGCAAAACTGCAGAGAGAGATGAGGAGGTCGGAACAATATATTGGAATGGGGTGGATAGCAGGAGATGGGACGGGAGGATGAAAGAGAAAAGTGATCTGAAAAAATTGAAGGGAAATTTGGGATTAAAGCTTTTGTAAATGCAGAGGAAAAGAAGAGTGATATGGAGGACAGGGAAGAGGGGAGAAAGAATTAAGGTGTGTGATGCATATGTGCAAATCCCCCACGGTGAGTATGACCATTATGTGCTGCAAACCTGTACTGATGAAAAACAAGAATTATTGTAGTTAAAAGGCTACTAAAGTATCTTAGAATTTTCACAATATTCAAGTCTTCACAACTTTGCTGTCTTATGTGTGGAAGTAAAAAGATTCCATCCCTAGTGCGGAATAATTAGCCGGTAAGCAAGAGTGTGATGCACTTATTATTTACTTTTGTATTTATTTCCATTGACTATTTTTGCAAATTTGTTACGAACTGTTGTTAGAAAAGTTCACCAAATATCCCACATACATTTATATATTAGTTACACTTCACTGTGCATATTTACATTCATATATATGTCAAAGTTATGCTGTACCATGTGTACACAAATCCTATGTATGTACTAAATGCTAAATATATGTTACATATAGAAGAGTGTGTATGTGTAAAACTAGACATTATTTCCCAAGATCATCAAAATTGTTGCCTAAGTATAACTGATTCTACATTGACAGATAACTGAAATGTGTACCTCAAATGGACTTGTTTAGGATACTTGATGTCTTACAGGCACACACGAACATCTCTTTAGTCGTGTTCCAAATTTTATTCTTCAGTAAATAAAAATGTTCCCCAGCAATAGAAATATTAATGGATTTGTAACAAATGTCCTCTTCAAGCACTACTGCAAATAAGAAAGAAAGTACACTCTCTCCTTCACCACGTTTAGCTCTAATGGAAAGAGTACTCAACTGGAATTCAAACAAAATGGATCAGCACCGCTTTTGTACATACATAGACTCAAAATATTTTATAGCTATCAAGCTTAGTTTATTCATTTGTAAAATAGAACCCAGCTGCTTCGTTTCTAAGAAAACATAGAAAGCACCTAACACAGTGGATGCTAAATAGTTAGGTTTAATCTAAATAGAAGCAAAACAACAAAAACGTGCAAGTTTCTGTTCGCCATTACATTCAGCCATCCATTGTGCTAAACATTGATTGATTTCAGTTATTAGCAAAATGAATATGTGACAATGTGTATTAAAGCTCATACAAGTTTTTAATCACTTTAATTCATCCTACACGGCAGGTTACTTGCTAAACAAGGTGCAGGTGTTGGTTTTAATATAGACAAAAAATAGAAGCTAATTATATATCCCTGTGTGTGTTGAGCATAACCTACAAGCTGTGTGGAGGTAATCATGTCTTTCACCAGTAGCTAAGGAAGGCGCACAAGAATACGGCGGGGCCCTGAAGACTCAATAGTGCATAGAAAACTATCAAGATTGCAATATCAAAAATGGAGTATTTAAAAAGTCATCTAGAATCTACCCTGCTTACTATCAGCCACAGCTGTGAGACCTCATTGTTAGTTAATGTTTCAATGTCTCTTGCTTCATTTACTGCCAAAGTGATTCTGCTCAGCTTTCTCACAGAGCTCTTAGAAATGGGGTTCTCTAAAAAATGCTTAGGAAACCCATAGGAATGATGATGCTCTAACAGTTGTATCATAAAGAAAGGAGAAAGGAAAAGTATTTTATCACCGAAATAAGTAAAACAAGTAGAATAGAGGATAGAGGATGGCTATAAATGCATTACAATTCATAAATAATATTTTGACTCAGTATAACTTTGGATAAATTCACCCATATGACACCAAAATAATGAAAATTTTATTGGTTTCGATGAGATAGGATTTCTCGTGCATCCTCCAACTGCTTCATGAACACTTCCTTCCCTATGTGATCATATTTTAAGATCACTTTTCTTGGTACGGTAAATCCCTAGGAGAATGTCTATAAATCAGATTCATTCATTAGTCCTACAAAGTGAATCTTACACATCTCTGAGACAAATATACAAGGTAAACTATTAAATAAGAAAAGCAAATGATCCTACTTGTGAGAGTTTGAGACTCGAATGTTCAGAAGTTGGGGACTTACCGTGATTTGACTGGGAAGACAGATGGCGGGTTAGAGTGTGTGTGTGCTCTCCGCTCCCTCCAAAGCTTTCACTCCTGCAACCGTCTTTCCTGCCTCTGACAGTGGGGTCTAGTGACGGAGCACATGTACACATATTAAAGGAACTTGAGCAACTATAATAATGCAGCAATCGAGCCAACGTTGGCTAATATTAGCCTCAAACAGAAAATATATTGTCAGGTTTTAACTTGTGCAGTGCTACCAAAACTACAAGGTGAAAAAGATGACAGTGAATACTTACACTGAAACATTATCGCACTATGAAATATATTATAATTAATCACCTTCAGAATACTTCCCGTCGCTTCCAACACAGCTCTCCGAATCTCCTTGCCGCTCTCTGAAGCAGTTCTGGAAGATCTCTCTCATGAGCGTCTTTCACTGTGCTGTTAGGACTGTCTGGATGTTCTCAATCAGTACAAAACTTTTGCATGTCACGGTCATTTTCTTACTTTGGTGAAGCACAGGGTGACAGATTCAAAAAACTAAGGCAGAGGTGGAAACACCATAAGTACTTTCACAAGCCTGCATTTCCACTGGATGGCACTGGATACGGGCACTCACTGTCGTTTTGATCACACCTCACACAAATACTCATGGAGGAGAACTTAGCTGCTTCAGGAAGCTCAGGTGGGAGGGAAGGGGGCAGCTGGGAGGGGGCAAGGAAGGACAAAGGAAAGAAGGATAGAAGGGAAAACTGGAAACAAAGCTTTTGTAGATGGGGATGAAGGGAGGGGAGGAGAATGAGGAAAAGAGAACCAGGATACACTACACACAGGTACAAATTCCCTACAGTGCCTGTGATTACCATGTAAGACAAGTATATACTAACAAACATATAAAGTTAAGTAGAAAGGATGCTGGGTTAAGTGTGTTCAAATTACACTGGGTATTTTGAAGAAGATTAATGGCAATAGGTCTTTTATTCCACTAATTTTTACTGTGTTTTGATCACCCTTTGCCATCTCAACCTTATAAGCCAAAAGCTTATATTATATTTATATTTTTATTAGTACAAATGTGCAACACATAATGATTGTGGAGAGTTACAGCATACAAATAGCACACATATGTAATTCATTTTTCATCTTACCCCCTTCCCCTCCCGTCCTCCCTCCATCTCTTCTCTCCCTTCCCATTAAAATAGACCTATACCCCTAATTTCCTATTATTTATCTTTAATTTTGTCCTTTATCTACTTTTCAGGTGTCTCACATAAGAGAAACCATGTGATATTTAAGCCTGTGCTTCTGAATCATTTCACTTAACATTATGATCTCAGATTGTGCCAATTTTTCCTACAAATGACTCATGCATAGGTCTCAAATATATCCATTTTCCTATATATGATGTATAGTTCTCTTTCTTCATGGTAGAGTGGTAGTGTAGTGTATGTCATTGCTTTTAAATAACACTTTTTTTTTTTACTTTTCCATCTGCCGATAGATATCCAGGCTGCTTCCAAAATTTTGCAGTTACAGGTTGTGCTGCTATAAACATGGGTATGAATGTGTCACTGTAACATGACGTCTTTAATTCTTTTGGAATCAGGCCTACACCAGCCATGGAATTTCTAGTGTTAGTCTCCCGAGGAATGCCCGTACTGGCTTCCTTAGTGAGTTACTAGTTTACTTTTGTACCAACCATGTGGAAAGCTTCCGTTTCCCCTGCAGCCACGCCAGCCTTTGTTATTAATTGCCTTCTTGATGAAAGCCATGCTTCTTGGCATAAGATGGAATCTCAGTTTTGTTTTAACTTGCACTTCTCTAATGGCCCACGATATTGAATGTTTCTTCATGTACTTTGGGTCCATTTGTGCTTCTTCTGAGAAATGTCTATTCATTTCACTTGCCCAGTTTTTGATCAGGTGTTTTCAACTTGGGTGACACTGTATTTTTGACAAGTGAAATTTGAGTGAGTGTTAACATTTTAAAAACAGATCATTCAATACATGGTATATTTCCCCTTTCAGTTGCTATACAGTAGACAGGATGGGAGAGGAGCCAGGCTTTGAGTTCAGTGAGTTTTCAAGTCTTGGATCACAAGCGAACACAGATGGCAGAAAAATAAGATTCCTAAGGAACAAAAAACTGAAAACAAATACACGTTAATCTTCCCTCTTTACTTTCTTCTGGAGAGACATTATGTTGGAAAGACCCATAACACTTAGGATCATCTTCACTAATGATACGTCATGTGTACTTCATGTGTTAGAGCTTAAAAACTGGGCTTTTGAAAAAATACAAGTCAGAAAAAAAGTAGAATGTACAAGGTCATTCTGCTGGCCTTATATCCACAAAAAAACACTTCTGATTCAGCAGTTTCAGATTAGCTGCAAATTTTACTTTATTATTTTAAAATTTTCATTTCTGTTTATTTTCCTTTCTCTCCCTTTTCTCCTCTTTCCCCCTTCCTTGGGCAATCTTCCTGCATGCAGCGACAGTCCCAGGACTTTCTAACAAGAGGCTGTCAAACTCGATCCCAAAATTCCTAAATTACTGTGAAATACCACTTCTCTCCACTCCGTCCCACAGTGTAAACGTTGGTTTCCAAATGAGGAATGTTGGCACAGCACTGCTTAGAGAAGTTTTAAAAACCCTAGATAGTTGTCTTTTAGTTACTTCTCCCCAGTTTATGGTTCTAAACTGTTCAAGGAGAATGTGTATCATCCATACCAAGCATAGCATTAATTTTTGTATTTCAGTAAAAGATTTTTATCTCTGATGGCTATTTTTCTAAATTTAACATTATTGTACATTGTCCCTAGTGTTCTTATAAATTTTTTTCAATAAACTCCTTCAGTCAAGTCTTGTGAAAATATCAATCTATGAAAGAAGGCTACCTAATCAAAGAGCTTTTACAAAGGCCCCAAAGTCATTAAAGAAATAAAATCTGAGAGCATAAATCCATTGGACCCATGATCATGCACTCTGATCCCTGCTGTTTCACATGTGCAAACTTCCTCTGTGTGGGTCCTGCCCTCAAGAGCACCCTTCCCTTTCCTTCTGGTTAGTTCTCCCTTGAAGGCCATGTACAAAGCATCTCCCTGCGACTCCTCTCTAAATCCCGGAGTCCATTTACAACCTCTTCCTTTTGTAGTTCAGCCTGTTTGAAATGGAGCTCTGTTTGTATTTACCGCACGTCTCCTTGTGTTACAGATTTCTTTCCGCAGATGGCTAATAAAGTCATGTAGGGCATAAATATTCATGTTCATCCTTATACCCGGTGTTGAATACACTGAGTTTAAGGAAGAAGCATAGGAGATGCTTTACCGTGAAGGGTCTGACTGTGACTTCCTTTAGAAAAATGGTTGCAGGCAGCCACCTTCCTGGTTCCCCTTAACAGATTAGGAAACAATGAAATTATTCACTTGGTTTTTTCCCCTGTTCGTCTCTTTAGTTTGACCTAAGTTAGTTTAATAAAGGGAAAGAATGAATATTTTGAATGGGTCATTTGCAAGTGTTGATCACAGTGGAAGAATGAACATACTGGGTAAGCTTTGAAAACATTTGACAAATCACAATTGTTATAAACAGCAAAAAATGAATATTTAGTGATAATCCTTCTTGGAACATATTGAGGTCATTAAAATAAAAAAAAAATTAAGAATTTGAATGGCTAAAGAACAATTTTGGAAATTATTAATTTAACATATTTTTCTAAAACCTGCATTTTAAAATTTCATAAAATACACTAAATGTAGAAAATATCATCAAAATTAAAACTGTGTATAGACCTAAATTTTCTTAAAGGAATATAAATTGATTCAAATTCACAAACAACTAAAATCATGTTCTACCAAATAAAAATATAATTACTAATAATGAACATTTTCTACCCCAACAAACATACTTAACTGACTTCTATTTTATAGATTAAAATACTGTTACAACCCCACCCAGAACAAGTTTTGAATGTGAGGATACAGGGGAACCAGGAAGCCACACATCTGCAACTTATGAAACGATTGCATCTGAAATGAAACAATTCCAACAGGCTGTAAAAGAGCTTAAAGCAGAAATAAGCCACATACCTGCAATGATCTCTCAGACAAAAAACGAGCTGAAAACAATGATGGAAGAAATGATCCGTACATATAGAGAAGAAATAGATAAAAGACTACAAGAAAACAGGAAACAAATGGAAACATTACAAGAGCAATTTAGGAATGAATTACCCAGAATGAAACAGGCCCAAAGAGAATGCCAGGATTTGAAAACTTACACTGAAAGCTTGCAAAACCGCTTAAGGGAAACTGAAGATAGAATTTCAGAACTTGAAGACAGCATGGCAGCTTATGAGTGTGAAAGGAAGAATCTCATAATATCATCAAAGACACAAGAAAAGTCAATCCAACAGCTGCAAGATGAGGCAAAATGTAACAATATTTGAGTTATAGGACTGTGTGAAAGAGCAGGAGACCACACAAACGATATAAAAAGAATATTTGCTGAAATAATAGCAGAAAATTTCCCAAACAAGGTAAAAGATACTGAAGTTCAGTTAATCGAGGCATATAGAAACCCAACAATCCATAACCCAAAGAAAAACACACACAGGCATATAATAGTCAAGATCCCAGATATCCAGCAAAAGAACACAATATTAAAAGCTGCTAGAGAAATGAAACAGATCACCTATAAAGGAAAGCCCATCAGAATCACAGCAGACTTCTCAACGGAAACCATGAAATCAAGAAGAGCTTGGAGCGAGATATTACAGATTCTGA
>PVLD010004624.1:0-122831 GCA_004027595.1 Dinomys branickii
GGGAAAGAAGTGGGGGCAGGGCTGGCCAGGGGCGGGGCATCCATGGGAAATAAGGGGCGGGGCTCTGGGAGGGACATCCGTGGAAAAGCAGAGGCTTGAGGCAGGAAGTCCCGGGGCAGAGCATCGGGGGTGGGGCGTCTTTACTGTCCCTGACCCCCGCGGGCCACAGCAGCCCAGAAAGTGGGCATAGTCAGCACACTTATTGCCCCGCAGGCTGTGTGCCCAACAGCCAGCATGTGGGCACCAGCTCAGAGACACACAGTAGGGCTGTAGACGCTTGGTAGGGCGGGTTAGTCCACTGCCTGCTCTTGGTCCACCTCCCGGCCGGTCCTACAAGGGAAAGGCTCTGGGCTGAAAGATCAGGTGGCACCTCTACAGTCGCGAACCTTCCTCCCGGAAGGACCTGTGCCTCCGAAGGCTGCGAGAGTCTTTTCTGCATGCGCTAGAGTGACGCGGGCAAGCCAGCCCTGTCTTTGGGAGAACCATCACTGCCCTCACATATCAGTATCATTACCCAATTTTATTAGTCACCAAAATTAGAGCCTTCTCTCTTCTAAAATTAAACCCCTGCAAACCCGGCCTGGTGGTGCACGCCTGTAATCCCAGCACTCGGGAGGCTGAAGCAGGAGGATTCTTGCAAGTCCGAGACCAGCTACAAAGTGAACTGTATAGCAAGACACTGTTTCAAAAAGACAAAAAAAAAAAAAAATTAAACCCCTGCAGACTACCAGAGTAGGCTAACGTGGGTTTTCAGGCTAGGTAACATGTCCCTAATTGAAGGAAGGTATAACTTTTAAATTCCCTACTCAAACAAAAAAAATAAGTGCCCAGTTCACACCACCATAGTAGCTGTGAAATAAATCTTCTGAAACGTATAATCAATTTATCAGTAGCCTTTTAGTTAAGTCTCCAGCTCTACCCAAGTATCATCATCACCAGGTAGCGTCTGGTCAGTGCTCAAGTAGTTCCTGTGATAACTACCAAAGCCGAGAACTAGATGCAAGCTGGCCTCACACTCACAATGTTTCTTGATCTGCACAATAACTGTGAGAGCTGTGACTTCATTCTGCGGATGAAAAGCAGAGACTATGGCAGACTTAGTCACTGTCCCCAGACCAGAGAGATGGCTTTGCCACTGCCAACCCAGCTGCATACGCACTGGGCATTGAACCAGCAGTGCACCCTGCCACCTACCCACAGCAGTTCTCACACAGCCAGCCCCACACACCCGAGACTCAGCCAACTGGGCCTGGCCAGGGAAGCCCAGGTTCTGCTAGGAGAGGCAGGCAGGGCCCTGTGGTCCCGCTGCTGGGCAGATTTCTTAAATAAATGGTGAGTTGGCATGTGCCTAATACAGGTTACCTAAACCCAGTAGGCATATACGTATTAGCTCCACTTTATGTCCACCAGTGGCTTACACACCACGGGACTGGAGAAAGTTTTTTCCTTCTAAACCTTTAAAGGATAGTAAAAAAGAAAAAATTTTCCCCAAACCATACAACCATTTGTTCTATTTCCTGTGCACAATTTCCTTGCATGTAATTTAACTCCTTTTAAATTGGAGTCTGAATGTTAAAACCCTAACATCAATTTTACCACCTGTGCTGAGTCTCAGTGAATCTTGAACTGCCTTGGTCTTCCCTAACTTTTAACCAGAAAGTGCAGATCTCTATTTCTACTTCTATTTCTATTTCTGTTTCTATTTCTGTTTCTATTTCTATTTCTAGAAAACACTCCTGGTTTTCCATTCTGTCCTGCACACACACAGGCATGCTAGTGTGCACACACACACACGCGCGCGCTCGTTGCAGAAGCTGGTGTGTGAGGACAGGCCTCGTGAAGGAGGCTCCGCCTCAGCCTTGTCCCAGGTAAGCCATCCACACTCTGTGTGCAGGACCCCAGTGCAGGCTTGGGGAGCCAGAGCTTCAAGTGTTTCCATCTAGAGGAGAATTTGTGTCCCCGGAACCCAGAACAAGGCCTGATACCATGGGGTCGAAGAGTTCTTATGGGATAAACAGAGCCTCGTATTGGGGGAACAAGTAAATAATATTGAGGTAAACTATCACTACTACATCGGGTAGAAACTGGCTTCAAGGGGTAGGAAGAGAGCAAATGTTTTCATTGTAGTTTGTCCAAGGCCACTGGTCAGTCATCTAAGGAGACAAAAACCGAAAAGGCAAACACAAGCGACCGTCATCACAGAAAAAAGAACACGCGGCCCCAGCTGGCCTCACAATGAACATGCATTGGAGAGTGTGATTTTGTTACTGGCTTTCACTTAGGTGAAGCATAAACTGTCCACAGGACTGGTTCTGCTCTTCATGCCCTTTAATTTAAATAAGAGACAGAGGAAGAGACTCGAAGAAGCAGTGTGTACCTCGGGTGTCCTAGTCTGGGGACATGTGGCCTGGGGACCAGACAGACTCCAGGACGGAACCCCGAGGAGGTGTGTCCTGTGCCTGCAGGGTCTCTGGTGCTCCCTGTGACCCACCCTGTCTGCCTCAGTGTTCAGCCTGTCACTGGAAGACGATGCCACGTGCCACCCAGAGACCTGTGATGGCCAGCTGTGCCCAGAGGCCCTGCCACTCTATGCCTGTGATTCCATTTAAACCATGGAGATGCAGAAAGGAAGAGTTTTGAGACAATCTCTGCTTCAGCCTTGCGGCAGCACTGGCTTTAAGCAAAACTACCCCTGCCCCCAAGAAACCAATGCCCACTCTCTCTTGAGGGAGTGGGGCTAGAGAAAAAGGAAAAAGCACAGCAAGGAACGAAAGGTAAGATTCCCTTGAAGATTCCCACTTAGGCCCCTTTGTGCATGGCCTAATAAGAAAATATGAAGAGTTTCTTCAAACCGTTCACAAGCACCGAACACCCATAGTCTCCACCAGCCTCAGCTTCTGCGGCTCCTCCATCCACAGTGGCCACAGCTCGGCCATCTGACGCCTGGTGGCCCCAGTTAACCACATCCCACAGAGCCTTTCAGGATTTGAGCCACGAGACTCCAGAACCAGCTGTTCTAACTTCAAACACACTGGCTGTCATTCAGATGGTGCTGGTTAGATTAAATACAATGCATGCAGGAAAAGGTATGAGGAGTCAGTATAAATAGTCAAGGACATGTTGCAGGGCAGCAGTGCTGTTGCAGCTGTGCAGGGAGAGGCCTGGGTCCCATTCGTGCCACTGTAAGGAGGCACCATAGGCTGTGTGGTTTACCCAGTGGAATGGTGCCGCTCACAGTCCGGATCAGGGAGACCAAGGTCAAGGTGCTGGCAGGCTGGGGGTCCGGGCCCAGCCTGTTCCATATAGTGCACTCTTCCAAGTCTTCACGTGGAAGTGAGGGCAACAAGGACAAACTCCCCTGCAGCCACTCATGAGAACACCAGTCCCGCAGGGAGGACAGAGGCCACGTGACCCAATCACCCCCCCAAATGCCCCGCTTCCAGTGCTGTCATGGTAGGGGTTAGGTTTGAACTTGACATTTGGAGAGGCACAAACTTTCAAGGCAGAACATGACTGTGTGCACACGTACATGTCAGCACTGCTTTTGCTAGGACCACACCCACAACGCACACACACACACACACACACCCCTCCCCTGCGAGTCTTCACACACACATGCACACGCTCGTGTGCACAGTTCCCCTAGAAAACCAGGAGCCAGAGCGCGGCTCGCAGCTGCGACTGTCCTCTGCCTCACCACGCTGCGAGCGTTGTTTCCCAGGTGCCGCCTTTCTCATTACGGGCACAGAGGGTGTAGGAACCTGAACCCCCGTCCCCAAACCAAAAGGGTAAGAAATGCATTCTGTTTTCTTATTATTGGGGTTTTTTAATGTATGTGGTGCAGGGGATCAAACTCAGGGTCTTGTGCATGCAAGGAAAGAGTTCTACCACTGAGCCACATCGCCAGCCCCGCATTCTGTTTTCTGAACTCTGTAACTTCTGCCCCGACCTTGTGTCCTGCAGAGTGTGCGGGATGTCACCTTGGCGATGCGTCTGCCAGCTCACAAACTTCAGCCCTGCGCAGAGTGACTGGGTTGCCTGGGCAGATGCCAGCCTGGCCTCCACAGGCTTCTGCTGCAATGCCTTTTGTCAGCATCCCTATGGTGACACCACCTGTGAGGCAGCAGCTTGCCACTGCTGACCCTGGGGTGCAGAACTGCCTGTTGCTTGGTGCATTTTGGGCCTGGGGCAGCCATCTCAGTGCCCTCTAGCAGGAAGCCCTCCCTCCTCCTAGCCTGTTGGCATGCTGCCCTCCTCCTTTTAGCTTCTCGTAGGCATCGCCAAGCTCTACTCCAGGCCTACAGGCTTTAAGCCGAGAAGCCAGGGAGCACCCAAGTGTGGTGGTGCATCCCTGTCATCCTAGCTACTTGGGAGGCTGATACAGGAGGATCACAAGTTCCAGGCCAACCTAGGCAAGGCCCTGTCTCAAAATTTTAAAAAGTAGGCTTCTTCAGTTCACTCCCTGGTCTTAAAAAAGGACAAGAGAGAATGTGTGGAGAAAAGCCCATGGACACTTCCCATTTCCCCTGTACTTCCTCAAAGCCCAAAGCTCCTGCCCAAGGAGAAGGGAAGAAGGAAGTAGGAGAGGGAGAGGCCACCCTGGGTGAGTTCCCCGGCTGGCAGTGCCGCTCTATGTGTGCATGAGCTGGGCATAGGAGAGGGCACTGTCGCTGAAGCAGGAGGTTTCCCAGGGCCCCAGCCCCATCCCTGGAGCCCTGAGAAGCAGCTCTGCTGACTGGTGGCCTGGAGGGAGCCAGAGCTTCACTGCATGAGGTGATGGGTCAGGGGAGTGCCTAGAGCTGGAGCTGCTGCTGAGGATGGGTCCCCTCTGGGAACTGAGAGGAAGCCCTGGGCACCACCACCAGGAAACCCCAGCCTCATCCCTGAGGCTGCAGGAAAGGAGAGGGCCTGGGCCACACACGCCAAGCAGATGTAAGCATCTGTCAGGCCTGGCCCACTGGACCTCCACCTGCCCGCTGCTGCCTTCTGCAGGGGCTGCTGTGCCTCAGAAAATAAATACAATCAGTTAGCCATTAAAAGCACACCCAAGCGTGCTGCCCTGTTGTGGGGTACTGCGCCCTTGTTGTGTGGACAAGGGGGGGGTGGGCTTCTCCCTCCTTTTCTCCTGCCACAAAGTCAACCCCTACCTCTGCCACAGGCCCTGGCCTAAGGTGCCACAAAAGCAACAGCTGCATGACCCTGCACTGGAACCCCAAAGCTATGAGCCACCTCCTTTTGTAGTGTACTGTAGACTAAACCAGGGGTGCGCTATCACTGCCCTTGTGTTCTGAGAGATAGTCTCACTAAGTTGCTCTCAGTATTGAAATCCTCCTGCCTCAGCCTCCCAAGTCTCTGGGATGACAGGTGTGCATCACTGTGTTTGGCTTCCCCACTAGTTAAGTTTCTTCCTTCCTTCCTTCCTTCCTTCCTTCCTTCCTTCCTTCCTTCCTTCTTTCTTTCTTTCTTTCTTTCTTTCTTTCTTTCTTTCTTTCTTTCGAGACAGGATCTCGCTATGTGGTTCAGGCTGGCCTTGAGCTCACTTTGTAGCCCAGGCTGGTCTCAAACTCTCAATGATGCTCCTGCCTCAGCCTCCCAAGTACTGGGATTACAGGCGTCCACTGATTAAGTTTCTAATTTTCAATTGTGAAACAATTTGAACATAAGTAAGAGAATAGTGACACCTCTATCATCAGCAAGGTAAAACAGGAATTGTCACTTTACCTTGTTTATCTTTCTGATTTTTAAGAAAATGAAGGGTTATTAAAATTTAAAAGGAAAAATACAGTTGAAGTTGAAGTCCTCTCTCTCTTTCTCTCTCTCTCGCTCTCGCTCTTCACAGGCAGACATTTCTGCAGACTGCACGCCTGGTACCCACTGTGCTTTGTCACGATTGTTACCTCCGTGAACAACCTGAGCCTCGCTTTGTAGTTTTGGTGCCTGAGGGGAGTCGCCCCCAGCATACAGGGAACGGCGCTGAGCGGGTTACTCGGTTTTAGATGACCTCTGCTGCAGTAACAGCGGCAAGAGCACTCGGAGCGCGTTGGCGGCGGCAGGATCAGCGGAGCACTGCACTGTAGTAAGGACTTGAACCCAAGTGACCTGTGGTGAAAGGGACTGATAGTGTTGCTCAGGACTGAGCGCCTCCCTGGCAAGCATAAGCCCTGGGTTCAGTCCTAGAACCAAAAAGGAGGAGGAGGAAGAGGTGGTGGAGAAAGAGGGAAAGAAAAGACACCGTGACGCACGGGCTCCTTGACAGCCCTCCTAGCCCACCTCCTGGGGGCAGCAGAGTGCCCCTGGAAGCCCGAGAAATTTCCCGCAGACACGCAGCTGACAGAGGCTGAGCTGGGACGTGAAGTTTGGCTTCGGAGTCGTCTTTTTAACAAATCTGTTGTGCTGCTGAGGAAGTTATTTCTGGTATTTTACCACTGAACAGCAGAGGAGTTAGCCCAAGGCAGCCAGCCAGCCAGCATAGGCCCTACGGCTGGGGGTCAGGGCCTGCATGTGGCAGCTGACTTGCAGCCTCCAAGGGCAGCCACATTCCAGTCACACAGCCTGATTCTGCCATCTGTCTGTAGGTACTGGGGATTGAACCCAGGGCCTTTGCACAGAGCTACACCCTATTTTTTAAACTTTGAGATGGGGCCTCACTAAGTTGCCTAGGCTGGGCTTGAACTGCAGTCCTCCTGTCTCAGGCTCCCAGAGTGCTGGGATGATGGAAGCACCTAGCTTGTTTTTTACACTTTGCTGATTTGATTGACCTTGGGGCCCAAAAAACCCTGAACTAGAAATACCAAGGGCCATTTTTACTTTATTTTCTTTATATAGCTTTTTTGAAATTGGGAAAGTTAAGTATGCTCCTGTTAACAACTGCAACAAGCCAAAGAAAAATCCTTTAATATAAATCTCTGCAGCCCACTCACTGTCCTCTTGCACAAAGCACCATGTCATCCTGGCACTGTGGATTGTGCACCACAGCTTGTTGGCAGCTGCCCTGGAGAGTGAGGTGCTCAGCGTCCACCCTGGGTGTCACTCCAGGCATGGATGACCCTGCCTTAGGGCTGTGAAGACCGTGCAGCTGGGCGAACTGCCTTATTCACAGCTCTCTGTGAGGCTGGGTCCTGCAGGGCTTGAGCTCCTCTGGCCCACAGCGGCAGACTGGGGCCCTGCCCCCCCCACCCCCACCAGTGGCTGATGGTACCCCCAGGGCCCACATCCTGGTAAGCAGAGCAGCCTGGAAAGAAACCTCTGCAGTTGTAAGTACCAGTTCTTAGCATTTCCCTTCGTCCTGCTTACCTCCTTGGGTGGCAGGTCGGGGACTCTGCCACTGCTCCCGTGTGCAGACGCGCAGATGCACACACAGACCCTCATATCAGATTCCCACAGACCAATTTTAACTTCTAACAGGTATCTTTAGATTCCATCCTCAAAAGTCTTACTCTGGGCAATGTAAGCATGTTCCATTCATTTTAACTCTTAGTGGAGCTGATGAATAAGCAAAGCAGTCTCCTTAGGAGTCCAAGTTGGTTCCCACACCAATGTCTCCCACTCGTGCTCAGCAGCAATGTCAGGACACAAGATATTTGAACTTTTGTCAAACTGATGCTTTAAAAGTGCTATCTCATTATTGCTTCTATTTGCATTTTGTGCTAGGGATACAGTCCAGCGGCACAGCACCTACCTGGCAAGCGTGAGGCTGTGAGCTCGATTCCTGGTACCAAAAAGTAAATAAATGAATAAATGAATAAAGTAGCTTCCATTTGCATTTTGTCAACTAATTTCGTGTCTGCTATGCAGCCACCTCTGGGTGTGTGTGTAATGCTTGTTCATGTTTTTTATCTACTACTCTACCTGATTGTCCTTATCAGTTTATAGAAGAACTTTGTGTGCTAGAAATACCAAGTGTTGCAAAATGTTATAAACATATCAGTAGCTCTGGCCCTTGTTTGTGACATCTTTGCTGTGCAGCATTTAAATTCTGTCTTGCGATAGGTCTCTTGGAGGACAGGAGCGCCCCGGAGACGCAGAAGTCTCTCTTCTACTTTCCTGTTCACACTGCTACTGTGTGGAGAGGGTGCTTACACATGGTCAAAGGTCACAGATCTTGTGTTATGTATATTTTACCACAGTGAGCCTACATCTGCCTTTTCCTTTATATCTTTCCAGATTCCTTTCCTGCTTAAGAAGTTCTCTCCCATTTAACATTGGAAAGTTTCTTCTGATGTTATACTTTCATCTTTTACATTAAAATGTAATTTAACTTTTTAAATTAAAATTGAATCCCAAAATTTCAATCCATTGGAAACTTGCTTTTAAGAATGACGCTAGGGCGGGTTTCCAGCCATTTAGTCAGTGTGCCTTGACGTTTCTTTTTATTTCCGCTGCTACGTCTTTCTGGTTTTCGTTTTATTTAACAGCTGGAGATGGCTGCTGCACACTCATTCCTCATCGCTTTCACCACCTTGCAGCACTCTCCACAGGGACGTAAACACACCTCATTAAATCAGCCCTCGAAGCTGCTCTGGAGATCATTGCCCTCCACTCAACAGGTGCAGTAGAGAGCACTGTTCTAAGAGTGCACCCTCGTAATAGAAATGCCGTTGGAATTTGGCGATTAATCAAATTAATCATTATGAACAATAAAACAAAATGTATGCTGAGCCTTGAATTAGTCACTTTGGCTAATTTGCAATATTTACAGATACTCAATTTAATTTTATATCACAGACACGCATTTCTTGAATATCAGTGTCAGGTTTTAATTTTCTTAATTTGTTGTTTAATATAACAAGATTAAAAGACAATAACTCCCCGACTCGTAGACACACAGGAGCTATATCTCGGAGATAAAAAATGAATTACTGATACAGGTAGCATCTGCAAACCTTGAAATAACTGCTAAATAAAAGGCCAGATGAAGAGGTGTGAGTGGTGGGATTCCATTTATAGAAAACTCCAGTAATCAGCACGTGGTTGTGGGGGAGGAGTCAAAGGCTCGGGTGTACCCTGTGCCACCGCCCCCTTGGCCTGCAGTCATATGTGTTGGTTATACCTTTTTAACAATCTGGTTCTGCCCTTACTGGCTCAGTGGAAGTTCGTGGGAGCAGCTCAGGGAGTGGGAGTCTGTCAGAACAACCCAAGGGGACTCCCAAAGAGGCGTGGTAGCCCATGTGGACAGTGGGTGAATGTCGTGGCTGCTGCTTCAACCCAGTCCACACGCTACTCAGCCCAGCAGCCCAGGCTGCTTCACTCCCTGTGGGTAGAAATCGTGAACCGACAAAGAACAGCTCCTGCTAGCAGTCTTGATGTCACCGGGCGGCATGGGATAATACTGGGTGCCAGCCAGTGACACAACGAGCATCGCTGTTCCTTGCCAACATCTGCCGGACACTGGCACTGTCTCTGCTGCTGGGCTTTGGTGGCTGCGGTCTCTGGAGCACTTTGATTCTAGCAGCTCTGAATGTTTATTGTTCTTCCAAAATGACCACTCTGTCTACGCTATTCATCATAAAATTCCAAGTAGATCATAGAACTTTTGGAGCAGTTACCTGAGAAATAAATCATGGACAGGTTGATAGGTCACCAAGCTGAGTCACAGAGCCTGTGCTGCACACAGCGGTCATCACACAGCCGGGAGCCCCTCGACCAACCTGAGTCAGGACAAGCTGCCGTGGCCCTGAGAGGCAGGGCTGACGCCAGGGAATCTTCTGGAAGGCTTGCCCCAGTTGCTATGCAACCAAGAGACCGGCCCCTCCCTCCTCCCAAAAGACAGCAGCAGGGTCTGAAGTAGGGCAGGCAGGCACCTCGCTGGCACTCTGGAGGGAGAGAGGCAGCGGACGGCCAGGAGGACCCTGCACAAACTGTCCCCACCACGGGAGGGCCAAAGAGAAGTGGGGAGCAGCTGTTGGCTGAGCTGTACCCCTCCACCCGCAGAGTGAAATGGGGTGTCAGGCAGTCATCTGCCTCAGCAGCCACTGAAAGCATGTAATTCAGTGGCTTTTGGTATCTTCACAGAGCTGGGCAACCATCAATTTTAGAATCAATTGGAGAACAATTTCATCAACCCAGAAGGAAATCCTTACCCTTTGGTTAGCACCTCCCTGTTCATATCCAGTGATCACAAATGATTTTCTTTCTCTGTTTCTCACCCTGGACATTTTACTTTAATGGAATCATATGACACTTGTGTTTTCTTGACTGGCTGCTTTGCCTGGCATGTTTTCGAGGCCCGTCTGCATTGTCACAGTATCTGGTGCCTGGTTCCTTTGATGTGCCTTTATGACGCACTGTGTAGATCGGGATGTGCAGGTCGCCCCTCATCAGCTTGGGCCTCTGCAGGCCGCTTCTACCTCTTGGCTGCTGCAGGCCCACTCCTGTGCATGCTGGGGCCAGCCACTGCTGGACCGCATGTCCCTGTCCTCTGGGAGCCGCTAGGGGACCGTGCTTCCATGCCCTTGGGGGAGGAACAGCTGAGTCACTGGTAAATCTATGTTTAACTTCAGGAAGAGCTGCCAGATTGTTTCCAAAGAAACTGCAACATTTACCCATCTCCACAGCCACTAACATTTGTTATATGGCTTCTTAAAATTTACCATTCCAGTGGGCATGAGTTGGTGACCGACTGATAGGATCTCTGTCTCTTTTTCACACCCTGCATACCTGGCTCAGGTGTCTCTTGTGCTCATAAAGTATTTCCCAGAGCAGGCCATGGCCATGGTTTACGAGGCTCCCAGCTATGCTCAGGACCTCGGCGTGCAGATGGTTTATGACTGCATGCACACATGTGGCAGAGCTTGTCAAATTGTACTTGGAATAAGTGTGACTACCTATGCCCACCGTGAACCCTACTACAGCTGCCAAAGCAAGAGACAATAAACAAACCCCACTCACACCCGCCCCCAGGCTGCAGGCCTGAACTAGGAGCCCTTTCCCGGAGGTGCGTCCAAGGCAGCCGCTCTGCTCCTCACACTTGCTGCCCCTATGCCTACACTTTCAGGGACATGGTGCTACTCCTCGGTAGCAGCCTGGCTTCTGATTTAGTTTCTAGCTCAGATTTTTATGTTGAGACACAGACCCAACTCACCCTTCTCCAAGTGACTCAACTGTGACAAGCTCAGGGTTCCCCCATGGGCCACCCGCATCCACAGCTGTGCACTCACGGATGCAGGTCACCAGGAAGTGGGGTGCTGTCCTGGACACCAGGTCTCCACCTCTCCTACCTGCTGAGCTGCAAGCAGCAAGAGCAAGAGTAAGGCGTGGCTGAGCTGAGGATAGCTGAGTGCCAGGGAGCAGTGGGTGCACGCCCACACCCTCACTGGTGCCTCACAGGAAGCTGCTGTGGGCTTTCTGAGCTATGGCCGAGCTGGCTCGGCTCCTGGCCCAGGGCACATAGACTAGGGCCCAAGGGGCTGGGGCAGAGCGGGGGAAGCAGGCGGGAGCCCTGTGGGCTGAGTGCAACACTGAAAGTCTGGTTTTCCCTTTGGTCTCATTGTGGGGTCACAGAACGCACTGCGGTGGGGCCCAGGGACAGGCCCTACGCTGACTGCCAAGGTCAGCACAGCTGAACAGGCGCACCATCCTGGGGCCAGGACAGGCTCTGGAGGGCACAGCCAGCTCCTCTGGCCTTCCTGCCCTGAGAGAGGAAAAAAAACGGTCCCTAATGCTTCAGGAGTGGGCTCTTCAACCTGCAAAACTCCCCTCCTCTTCGAGTGCTGACAGGGCCTTAATGGGGCCACCAGAGATTTTTGTCTACGAAACAGGGCATAAAAGCTTGCAACACTGATGGGGGTCAGCACAGCCCGCTTGTGCTCAGTGAGTCTGTGTGGCTCTGATACTTGCATGGTCCTCTTGGCTGGAACTTTAAAGATGCCTGAAATAGAAAAGAAAGTAACCAAGGGACCGGTAAAGGACAGAGGATGAGGGGACGGGACTTGACGGCCGTCAAGATGCCGAAGGCTCAATTTAGGATGCTTAGAAAAGCCACAAGCCACAAGGTGGACTTGGCAAATGGTCTGCAGTACACTCGGGCTCCTTCACCACATTAGCAGCTCTGGGCAAGAGAGCCCCAGCTGGGTGTCCCCTGCGTGGGGATGCAACACCCCACAGCATGCACGGCCAGCCTGGAGGCAGGGGTCACAGAGCTCTCACCTCAGCAAGAGCTGGGAAAGGCTCATATCACAAAGCATGGGCAGCTCTCCACAACGGATCTGACTCCTTTAACCCTGTTTAATGAAGCCAGGTTATCGGCTGTCCTCCCCATGCGCTGGCTACACACAGCCTCTGCACTGTTTCACGCCTAAGTTGCCCCGTCTCAGGCCCCCGGGGACCAGCTTCCTTCTGGGGATGCACACACCCAGGGAGCCAGGCCATCCCAGGGTGCAGGCGCCTGGAGTCCCCTCGCTCCCACGTGGTCAGCACTCTGATGGCACAGTCTCGGGAGAGCACCTCAAAATGGTCAACGAAATGGTTTCTCTGTAAAGGGTAACCTGGTATTCACAACACAAAATGAGGTTTGAATGTTTATGGTGAGCAGCCTGAGTTTTGCCAAGACTTACAAATATCTCTTACCACAATTCTCTTGGTCCCACTTTGAAATATTAGCTGTCACTCCTTTCACAGGCATGGGGAGAAAGTCTTTCTCAATTCTTTTCCCTTGAACACAATAACCACCTCATTTGCAGCCCTCCGTGGCCACCTAATCTTGCCAATTGTACCGGTGACGGGGCCACAAAGCAGTGTGACTGAGGTACCTGACAGCTCTGCTGGTGACAGGGCAGCCATCAGGCAGGCAGCTTTTGTGAGATGCATCCCAGCTCCACAGCCTCCCAGGGACATGGCAGGAAGGTGCGAGCCAGGGGCAACAGCCACCCCTTCCCAGTGTGAGCGAAGAACACAGGCACTGGACATCAGGCCGCACTGCCAGAAGCCTGGCTCTCCCAGTGGGGGTGCTGCAGAGCAAGCTATGAAGCCATGTGGGCCTGAGTCCTGGGGCATACCCAACCCTGCCTCAGCCACCATCAGACCTGCCCTGGGGTGAGACACAGGTGTGGTACCAGCTCTGGTGCTCAGAGTCTCAGATGTCTGGCCTTTCCTCCCATGTAGGCACATGTGACAGAAATCCTCCAAGGACAACACATCCCAGCACCCTCTGTCCCAAAGACACCACGCCTTTGGGCAAACTTCTGGGCCCTTACAGACAGCCAGTGCTAGTGGTTTCCCTACAAAAGGATTATAAGCAAGGCATGGTGGTACACGCCTTTAGTCCCAGCCATGGGAAGCTGAGGCAGGATTGTAACTGTGAGCCCAGCCTGGGCCACTTAGTGATCCCCACCCCGCCAGTGCCTGAAGGTGACTCAGCTCAAACACTCAGCTGGGCTTTGTGCTATGGACACCATGCTGGAACTCAGCATGCAGAGCCAAAGCACCAGAGAGACTGTCAGCACCTGAGGCCCAGCAGGACCACCTCGAGACCCCCAGGGGCCCGAACCCACAGGAAATTGACCCGGACTCTCTCCCAGGGTACCTCCAGGGCCTCCAAGGAAGGACAGAAGCAACAGCAGCCCCTGCCTACCCAACAGCAGATGCCCCTCGGTAATGAGCACCCGAGTCACTGACACACCCTGGGCATGCCATGCTCCAGGCGACAATACCCCCTGCAGGTAGGAGCCACAGGTGTGGGCCCAAAGCATGGAGACCATGGCCCAGCTGAACAGCCTAAGACGGAGGGACGCACAGCGACCTGGGGCTGACCTGTGGCTGGCCGGGCGCCCCTCCTGTGCTCCGCAGACTCATGGAGACTGCGATGGTTTGGACCCTAAATGACCCACAGCTGGGGTGCCAAGGCTCCCCCAGGTCACGGTGCCCTTGGAAGATAGTGGGGGCTGCGGTGGGAGGGGCTGGGAGAAAGGGAGGTCACTGGGCGTGGGTGTTAGGGGACACCGGGACCCCAGCCCTTCCTGCCCTCCCCCTCCCGTGAGGGGAGCAGTGCCCCTCCACACGCACTCCACCAGCATGGACGGCACCAGCACAGGCCCAGAGCAACAGGGCCAGCGTGGCCCCAGCCTTACACCCCGGGAATCTCGACGAAACCCGCTGTCCTCCCTAGCTCATCTCCAGTACTTGTGCCCCCTTCCTGGCGCTGCAGGCCCACCTGGCCAGCCTCTCCCGACCCAGGGATGCCCGCCTGCGCTTGTCGGTATCTTTGCACGGGAGGCACAGGCCTCACAGTACATTTCTGTGACCAGCCTGGCAGTCGGAGCTGTGCTTAGAAGCCGAGCGCTCAGCCCAGATGCTCCTTCTGCCCCCTTTTCTGCCACAGCTTGTGAACTGGAGAAACCTTTGCACTGCTCTAGAAGCCACTCCTGAAGCAGGCGCAGTCATCAAGCTGCACCCCCCTCCCCGTGCCATACCGCCATCCAGAGCCCATGTGGTATTCAGTGCAGATGGATGAGGGCTCTGAGGCTGAGGACAGGACAGCTGGAGAAGGCAAGGGCAGCAGCCAGGCTGTCACTCCTGCCTTCCAGGAGAGGCACAGGGCTCGAGGCTCCCCTTCCACCAGAAGTGGGTGCTGCCATTCTTGGTGGCTGAGTTCACCCAGGAGGGGAGGGTCAGGAAGCAACAGCCAGCCTGCGCAGTCCCTCCCTCTGCAGGCCTGAGCCCCTCCTTGGGCATGGGCTTGGGGCTGGCCATGTCCAGTTCTGACAGCCATGGTCACCGCGGCCCGGATGGGACCAGCTTAGGCAGACAACAAGAG
This sequence comes from Dinomys branickii, assembly GCA_004027595.1. Lineage (NCBI taxonomy): Eukaryota > Metazoa > Chordata > Mammalia > Rodentia > Dinomyidae > Dinomys > Dinomys branickii. The sequence goes on from PVLD010004624.1 coordinate 14,750, forward strand.
ACAGTGGGATCTGGAACGTCACATACATCTGGAAGTTCCGTACACGTAACTGTGGAGTTTCAGTGGACAGAGGCGGTTACCCCAGTATTTCCTGGCGAACTGCGTGTTCAGAGCGGGACTGCAGGCCTGGGGTGCAGGTCCTCGAGCAGCACGCAGCGCTGCACTCCCCCAGGCACAGGGCGCCGCGACAAGGCCGGATCAAGGCTGCCCCAGCCACACGACCCATCTTAAATGTGAAGTCTATCAGGTTTTTTGTTTGCTTTTTCGTGGTGCCAGGATTAAACCCAGGGCATTTGCACTGAGCTGTATCTCCAACTCTATTTTTACTGTTTTTGAGACAGGAGATTGCTAATTGCTAAGTTTCCCAGGTGGGCTCAAAGCTGTGATCTTGCCACCTCAGACTCCAAGAATGCTAGGCCTCCAGACCCATGCCCAGTTCCAAAACATTCATCATTAAAAGGTCAGTGGTTGCTGGGCTGTCTCTTCTGTGTAATGATTTACCAGTGTGGCTGAGTTTGAGCATCTTCACTCTGCAATGCACTTCTACGTGAACGTATTTTAAGTGCCTACTGTTACTTATTCCAGTAAGTAAATTACCATGAGCTTCATGGTGTAAAATAACAAGATTTACTGCTTCTGAGCAAGGGTGGTCAGCTGCCGGCCAGAGCTCACCTCACCTCTCTACCACGCAGGCCTCCGGGAAGCAGCTGCTTCAGTACAGCCAGCAAAGGGGCCCGGGTAGTGGCCCGGGCCAGTAACCCTAGCACTCTGGGAGGCTGAGGTAGGACAGTGCCAAGTTGAAGCCCAGCCTGGGAAGTTTAACGGCTTAATGAGCCCCCTGCCCCAAAAAGCCAGCTTGGGAGGATGTTGGCAACACGCAGCACCCCCCACCTCGTGAGGCTCTCAAGCTGAGCTGTCTCCTGTGGAGGGGAGGGGACTCCGAAGACCAAGAGGGTGAGGTAGGGGCCATGGCCTCAAACGTGCACCGCACCCCCTCCTCAGGTAATGCACACAGGAAGCCCCAAAAGGATCAGAATTGAAGCGTTAAATTGAAGCATTTCACTGCTTTCCTGTGCTCCTGGCCTGTCAAGAGTGACAGCGAAAGTAGTGATCCAGCATCATCCCCGGCAGCGTCCTGGAGGTTTCTAGTTTCGGAGGGCATGGGACAAGGCACCCCATGCGTGAGGTGCAGTGACAGCACACAAGCGAACCAGCATGGGGTTCAGAGTGGACCTGCGGCCAAGAGCTTCACCCTGAGGACTGAACATTCCTTTGCCCCGGCTCCAAAAGACCAAACAAGCCCTCTTAGGAGGAGGCTGAGGGCAGCTTTGACTTCAGAGCAAGATTTTCACCAAACCTCTAAAAAAATACAACAATCTACCATGTTAAATACCAACATTTAGAAACGTTTCATTACTTTGAGGTGGAGGCCGTGCCCAGGCCAGTTTCCCCCTCGTGCACGCAGTGGACGAGAAGGGCACAGGAGGTGCATGCACCCAGTATGCAGCACAGGTCCTCTGGCCTGGCCGCAGGCAGGGATGTCGCGGGGCAGAGTAACAGCCACAGGGCAGTGGTGCAGGAGCGAGCTCCAAGCCACGGGCTGGATGGCAGGGAGAGGACTTGGCTGCCCTGGCCCTGGAGAGCTGCAGAACCAAACCCGGCACCGAGGAACGCAGGGGCGGCGAGGAGCACGGAGGGAGCTGGCAGGAAGGAAGACCCAGCGCACAGCACCACGCTGGGCACAGCACCACGCAGGCTGCCTGACTGCGACCTGGCTCAGGAACCTCCGCTCTGCCAACTGCTCTGAAAAAGATGGGCTGGGGAGGGCCAGAGCTCCAAGAGAAGCATGATCCTGGCCACCCGGGAGGCTGACGCAGGACTCCTCATGGCATGGGCTCCGCCAGCCTGGGCAACTAGTGAGGCCCTATCTCAAATATCAGTCCTCAATGAGTCAATCACAGAAAAGTCACCTTTGAAGTGTTTTTCAATGTTAACACTTCTTTTTTGTCTTTTTTAGACAGTGTAGTTTGGACTGGCCTTGAGCTCACTTTATAGCCCAGGCTGGTCTCAGACAATCCTCCTGCCTCAGCTCCTGAGTGCTGGGATTACAGGTGTACACACAGCATGCCCAGCTTAACACTCCCTCTTTTAACTTCCTGGGTATAACCTAAAAATTAAAGCCACCATTACACAGAAAAACAACATACTTTGGAACAGAAAAGCCCACCATTGCTTTAAAAACCATGTGGGGCTGCAGGGTGGGCAGCAGTCAGGTGTGAAGTCATCTCCCACCTGCTGCACAGAACCCACAGCGGGTGGTTATCTTTGGGAAAAGCAGCCCCGGGTTAACCCATGATGCCCGAAGGGGAGGAAGGGGTCCTTTCCCATCAAACTCGCCAGGGCTGGCTTCTTTGCAGTCAGCCTCCGGGGCCCAGGCTCTTCTGACAGGGGCCCAGGGGTCCTGCACCCCCTGCCTTCCAGGCCCCTTCCACACTGCATCCAGAGCAGCTGTCCTACCAGGCTCTGTCACCTGAGTGGTGATTCTGCTCCAGAGGAGGACAACGCCTTTGACAGTGACTGACCTCTCTGACTGAGAAGTAGGGTTGAAAGAGACAGAGGGGACCTCGTGGGAAGGAAGCTGATGCAGGGGCTGGGGCAGACAGAGACTCAGGGAGGTTCCGCTGAACATGAAGGCATATGAGAAGACACAGTCAGTGGAAATCACATTTATTTCTAGACATACCACATTAACATAAATACCACATTTATTCAGAATATTGTAATGCAAAAATAGAACTCTCTCCTCCACTCTGAAAATTAATACAGTACTATGGGGGACACATGATATGATATCTTAGTCTTCTAAATTAGCTTCTGAAAACAAAAAATTTAGTTATACGTGGCCAACTTATGATACAAGATACACACAACGGCATAACTGCAGTGTAGAAAAATGATGTATCCAAACTACAACTTATGTCATTTACACAAAATGTATTGTTAATTTCTCTCCAGGGCTTCCCCGCTAAGCCGAACAGCAGTGCTCCAGCCTTCATCGGTCTGGATGACCAGCAGTGCCTGGAAGCTGCCCGCGGCCGTGGGGCGAAAGTGCACGGGGATGTGGATGTAATGCCGGGCCCTGCAGGAAGAGAGGATTCGAGTGGAGTGGTGCACAGCAGCCCAGTGTCTGCGGGATGACTGGGACCTCCGCTTCCTCCGCCGCTGGGATTCATAGGAACCAGCCCAGAAGACAGAGCCACTGAAGGCTCGTGCTGCTCAGGGCACAACACCAGCCCCGCACACACGGCCCGGGCTTGAGCCCCCTTGCCACCAAATCATAAAACACAGCTGGGTGGACTCCCACGTGCCTGGCTACCTTCACTCATTCCCGAGAAAACAGACTGCACCCAGCTTGGAGCTCTCTGCTGCCAGCGAGGCAGACGGGAAGCTCTCAGCTCTCACCCCGAAGGCAGCCGTGCACCTGAGAACTCACCTCAGAGAGTATCTGGAGTGCCTGATGTAGAACGGCTCTCTGGGCGGCAAAAACTTCAGCTGCAATTTAGCAAGAAACACTCTATGAAGTCACGCGAATTTGGTATCAGTACATGGAACACATGCCCTGGAACACATGCCCTGCACCGCTATGATTAAATATTCATTTTGCAAACTTAGAAACAGCCACAAAACTAGGTAAGACAACAAACACTCATGTAACGAAAACACACTAAGGAGAGTTTTAACACGCATTTGTTCCAGTTCTGACTACAGTAAATGTTACCCAGAAATATGCCTATACTCCCAGGAGACAGAATACAGCAAGGAGTAAAAATTAAACTATGAAAACAAGACTTTTGATTTTAAAATAAAAGGTCATGAATGTCTAATGAAGGAGTAAAAATTAAAAGATGAAAACAAGACTTTTGATTTTAAAATAAAAGGTCATGAATGTCTAATGAATTTCAAATATATCTTAGGGCATTTTAAAAAGTTAACTTGTTATTACAACTTAAACGCAATCTCGCTGGTAGGATGCACTTGGTTATCAAGGGGGTGCCTGCCACGCAGGTGATGCACGCTTTCTCACCGAGTGTGTGACGAAGGAGTTATTCCGCACGCTGACCTTCAGCACCTGCGACTCCCCGACCTGGGTGGGCGGGAAGGCATAGGCGTCCTTTGGGGCATACACACCACGCTGGCTCTCGTCAGGCGGCCTGCTCGGGACAGTGTGAAAGGGGCCATTCAGAGCTACAGAAACTGGACTGCTGCCGGGGCCGTCACCTGTGCGATGACCGAACAGCACCAGAAACACTACGTGGCCGAGACTCTTGCTTCAAAGAGATGCACAGTGTGCGCGCCACCTCCCCTCTGAGCCATGTGTACCGGGGTCACTCTCCACCACAGTACCACCACCTGGGCATACACCATCACAGGAGCCTGCAGGTAGCCTGTGCCGAGTCATGCCCTGGCTAGTTTGGGCAGCTCCAGCCTTTCAGGCTCACCTCTGCCCCCTTCCCAAGCCTTGGCCAGACCCCCTGACCACCCATGAGACCCATACGTAGTATGTCTTGGGTCCTCCAGCACCTCATGTGCACCCTAACTCAGCCCAACCCTGGGCCACAAGCCTGTCTCAAGCCCAACACTGCCCACCCTCTGGAGTCTCCACAAACACAAAACCTCCTGTGGTCCACCTCGAGCCAGACTCCACACTTGTTCTGGGGTCACTGGAGCCCCCAACCCCACCACATCCCTGGAGAACTGAGGGCTGTAGACCCCCAGGCCGCTCATCCTCGTGCTCCAGACACGGCTCTCCTCCAGGACTCGGAAACACAGCCAGGTTGCCACACCTGCCTTTCCCTCTAGCCACAGCACAGCAGATGGTCGCCACAACCACCTACTGCCCTTGCCCCTGCACTCTGCACACCTCCATGGAGGGGCCGTTCCCAGGCACCGACCCTCAGTCGCCTTGAGTAAGATTCCCGTCTCTTCCCTACGGTTCTCCCCAAGGGTGCCACCCAGACCCTGGCACCCATGGAGGAAGGACCAGGACAACCCCACTTCTGTCTCCAGTGCCTGCCACAGTGCACACGGAGCTTAGAAAATGAGGCTGTCGGTGAGCGACGGTGCAGCTGACTGGCTAAGAACACGTATTCCTGACAGGTGTCTAACTCCTTCCAAAATGCTGTTAGAGAATAAATGACCAACTTTATCCTGAAGCCAGCAAGTACGAGTACGCTTTTCTCCAAAGCATCTTCCTTCAGAGCTAAATCAGACCTAACTGGTGAATTAGGGTCCCAGGGAACACCTCTATCAAGTGGAATACCTGAATACCAGCATCGTAGATAGGAAAGTATAAACTTACACTTCAGAGATTGTAAGAATCTGTTTTCATATGTTACATGTAAAATGATACCACTACTGTGGAAAAAGTATCTGGCAACATTTATCACGTGACCCAGAAACTCTGGGGAAAAATAGGCATTTTCACCTCAAATAAATAAAAATAGCTTCAGAAATAGATATACAATAATGTTCCCAGCACCTTAATGTCTAACACTCCACAATTCTAACAGGCTTAAATGTCAAGAGAAAATATTCACGTAATGAAACCCTAAATAAAGAGGAGCAAACGATAGATATCCGGAAAATAAACAAACCCTGGAAAACGCTATAAAAGAAGGCAAACAGCACGTGCGCGCACAGGAAGCTCAGGTAGAACTAAGCTGAGGACAGAAATCAAAACAGAGCACATCTGGACAGGCCCGCATGCATGTGCTGTGGGAGCAGGAACACCCCGTGCTGACCAGTGTCACACAGCGTACCCAGGCGGGAGGGCAGAGGGCTCCAAGGCGGCGCGTCTGCGAGGAACGGCAGCGGTGTCCACCTTCACTAGGCTGTCCGCGCCGGCATAAGTGGCCTTGGGCTCGTCCCTTGCCCTAACGCTCTGTGGAGAAAATAGGGGGGGTGAGCATTCTAGGACAACGAGGTCATTTATCTCCCACAATTCTACCATTTGGTTGTTTTGTTTTGTTTTGTTTGAGACAAGGTCTTCCTACGCAGTTCAGGCTGGCCTTGAACTCACAAAGATCCTCCTGCCCCAGCTTCCCAGAGTGCTGGAATTACAAGTGTGCATCACCACATCTGGCTTTTTTTTGTTTTATACGAGGAATCGAACTGGGGACCTTGCATTTGCCAAGCAGGTGCTTGTGCTGCCAAGCTATATCCCTGGCTGGCTTGCTTTTTTAAAAAAGGTGTGATTTTTAAATCCTCTGAATTGCAAGCTGCTCACAACTTTCTAGTTTCGGACACAGCCGTGCCCACGTGTTTCATATCGCTGAACTGACTGCTTGTTCTGTGCACCACACGGAGCTCAGACGTGCTGATTAATACAGACAGGGAAACGAAGAGCACAGGGTGGCAGAACTAGCGAGACAGAAATGGTGTCAGGAAGACGTTCCGCACACTCAGACGCTTTTCCCCGTCAGAGACACCGTTATGGTTTGGGTGTGCCTGTCCCTCCAAACCCTCATGCAATCGCGGGGCAGGCTTCTCGATTTTTGACTGACCCACGGCCCGCGCTGCGATGTGGGCGTGAGTGCTACAACCGCCCTGGGGCGGGTAGTTTGTGTACAATGCAAGGGGGGAAGAGCCTCGCTCTCTGCCACACGTCCCTTTTCGCTCTTGCTGCTTTTGCTGTCCCCCCTTCATCAACTGTTGCCCTCTGGCATGTGCCACTCTGCCTCTGAGCCAGCTAAGCATGGACTTAACCCTCCACAAACTAGGAGCTAAATCAACCTTCCTTCCTTCCTTCATTTTGGATGTCAGATATTTTGTCTCAGCAATGAGAGAAAAGTAACCAAGACAGTCACTTAAAGTTTCAATGTGCAGGACAGTTTGCCCAAATCCAGCATAATACTCACTTGTCCAGAGAGCTGGAATCTCAACGTGTGTTTCAAGAGAGCCTCCTTCACAGGGTTGCACTCGACATCCCAAAACTGGGCATAATTCCCTTGGTCTCTCGGCAGGAATGTGACAAAGACCTGCAGACACAGCCAGAAAAGCCCTCTGGCCCCGACCTGGGTGCAACACCAAGCACCAGACCCCAGCCCGGACTCCGCATGCAGACCCCAGGTGCCTCTGCACTGGCTAGTTGTCCTACTGGGTAAGAAAAGAACTCGAACATTTTCTAGGGGACTTAGTGCTATACCCCAGATCCCAAACTCGGGAACTGTTGTTTACGGTTTACAGAGCACACCCCTCAGAATGTACAGCAAGTGCTCTTTGGGGAAAATACGCTTGCCAAGTACTAGAGGCGCTGGGCATAGGGCAGTGAGGAGGGTCCGGCCAGAAACAACCCTCTGCCCCAGCCAGGTCAGCATGGCTGCCACCCACTGCAGTGCCACTGCGACTCCCCTGACCGCACAGCAGGGGCTCAGAGGCGCCCACGTGTGCACACCTCTGAGTCACCAGCCTTAGCTTTGCCAGTGTAGGGATACTGGGCATCAGGCCAAGGTGCAACAGTCATGGGCCCGAGTGCAGACAGGCACATGTAAGAGGCCTTTCTGCCCATGCAGAACCTAGAAACAATAACCACAGCAAGCTCAAGAGCCAGGCACAAAAGGGCCAAGACAGACGGCCTCACACGCCAATCCGACACTGCTCTCCAGCCCGGCCCATCTTCCCTGTGGCCTGTGCTCCACCCAGTGCCTGTCCTCCGCCACCTGACTGGGTGTGCCCCAGGTCCTGCGCGGCTGTGGAACTCCGCCTTGCGCTTCTCCTGGGTCCTCCTGCAGCTGCACCTGACCAGCTGCTCCAGAGAAGGACTCACACCCCCGACTGCTGTTCCACAGCCTGTGGGCCTCTGCCTGTTCACAAAGCCACAGCCACGACCACAATTCAGCCCAAGGAGCTGCTGGCCCCAAGGCCCACGGCCAGGAGGAGTAGCCCACCTCCCATCTCAGCTCAGCCCCTAGTGACACACACCCCTGCCTTGCAGACGTTCCTGTTCCGCATGTCACACACCAACAGGGCCACAATGCATGGTCTTCCATGCCTAGCTTCCATCACACGCATGTTTTCAAGGCTCCTGCATACAGATGTTTCCCTCTTTTCTGCAGTAAGAAATGCTACTGGCAGTACTTGTGCCTGAGTTTTTGCTGGAACACCTGTCTTGACTTTTTAAAAGTACATATATACAGACACAGTTGATGGGTCAAGCAGCAATTCTACCTTTAGCCTCCTGAGGAGCTGTAGGCTGCTGATCACAGTGGCTGACCATGCTGCAGACCCACGCGGCACATGGGGGTCCTTGCTCACCACATCCTCTACAACTCTGACTTTCTGTTCTTTGTAATCACAACCAGTTTAGCCGGTGTAAAATGATGGCCTCCTTCTGGACCTGACTGCATTCTGCTAATGCTTAGTGCTGTTCAACACCTTAAGTTCACTGGCCACTTGTACATCTTCTTTGGAGAAATGTCTACTTAAATCTTTTGCTTTTGTGGCAAGCATTACTGAGGATGGAACCATGTTAGACAAGCACTCTACCACTGAGCTACATCCCAAGCCCTCCCCATCTCCCTTTCATTTAAATTTTGAAATAGGGTCTAAGATGCTCAGGTTGCCTGGAACTTGGGATCTTTTTACCTCAGCCTCTTAAGTAGCACTATGGCTCGCACTATCAAGTCAAGTTGCTCATATTAAAAACTAGATCAGCCAGATGTAGTGGCACATGCCTATAATCACAGCATTCAGGAGGCTGAGGCAGGGGGATTGTTGTGAGTCTGAGGCCAGTCTGAATTAGAGTAAGACTTATTTAAAACAACAACAAAAAAACCTGGATCTGTTTGTTTATTGAGTTGTAAAAATTCATTACAAAAAAGTATTACTGTATTTTAGAAGTGAGTCATTTGTCAAACACATAATTTGCAAATATTTTTCCCAGCCTGTGCATAATCTTTTTACTTTGATGGTATTATATTTTCTTTTGTAGTTTTTGCTCTATTGTGTTGGTGTCACATCTAAGAAACCAACGCATGACCTATTTTTCTGTAAGTTTTATGTTTTTCGCTCTTACATTTCGGGTCGATTTTGAGTTAATCTTTTTATATGGTGCTAGCTAAGGACTCAATCTAATTCTTTTATCTCTGGATATCCAGTTGTCCTAGCATCATTTGGTGAAAAACACTTTCTCCACTGAATTATTTTAGCATCCTTATCAAAAATATCAAGGGCTGGGGATGTAGCTCAGTGGTAGAGTGCTTGCCTAGCATGCATAAGGCCCTGAGTTCAATCCCCAGTATCAAAAAGAAAACAAAAAAAAGATTATCAAGTGAGCACAGATATGAGGGTTTGTTCTGGGACTCTCAATTGTCTTCCATATATGTTTAGAGCTTCATGTGTCTGCTCTACATCAATCCACCCTGGCTTGTTTTTCCCCAGCACTGGGGACCAAGCCCCAGGGGTGCGCCACCACTGACCTATGCCGCAGCCTTTTTACTTGAAACTGGGGTCTAACAAGCAGCCCCGTTAACCTCAGACCTGCAGCCCTCTGGCCTCAACTATCACCCTGCAATGTAAGCCTTTCAATTCTGTTGTTTTTCAAGGTTGTTTTGTTTCCTTTGGGTTCCTTGCATATTCACATCTCAACTTCAAAAACAAAATAAGAACACGTTTTTTAAAAGTCCGTCTGAGGTTGGTCGGAGATAATGAATCTGTACCGACTCAGAGGGCGGCTCTGTGGCAGCAGTGCCCACTCTCCCTAGCCACCCACAAGGCCGGCTCTCCTACTGTGCTCTCTCGCTGCAACCCTGCCCCCGCGCTGAGCTGCTCTGCTCTGTTCTGCTTTGCTTCTGCTGTGGTTTGGGAAACGCAGTGGTGCTTGTGCAACTGTGTTTCCACAGCAGTGCGGAGCTCTGGCCGTCTTGTACAGACCAGGGAAGTGTAATACAGTTTGTGGCCACTACCAAGGTTGCTCCAGGACTCTTGGTGACCAGTTATGAGTTCACAGTTCTATTGTAGGACCCATCAGAAGTCCAAAAGTCTGCATAAATGGGCCAATATCACGTCAATGAGATAGTTTCTACGACTGCCTAACAAAAAGTTAATGAGGTCAAGTGGATGCCATGGGCCACCAGGAGACCCTGAAGGGTCTGTGCCAGGTCCAGCATGAAAGAGGACTTCAGAGGTGCATAGCAGTTGGAGGCTCTGTTGCCTGTGAAGTTTCTCTGGTACTGCTGCCATGAACACTGGGTTATTGGGGGCACTTCTAGGTTTTCTGGCTGTGGCTGGCAGGAGAAACCGTCATCCAGCCTGGCAAAGTGTGCTGCAGCTCTGGGGGCTGTGGCTGCGCACCAACAAGCTCCTCACAGCTGAGCTTCTCTCCTGCACTGCACAGTGCCGCTCGCACCTAGAAGGCCGCTCCTCCACAGGCAGAATGGCTCCGAGACTAGGGCCAGTCCAGGGACAGCATGCCAAGCCTGGCCCCACTGAGCACCCTGCCAAGGAGTGCCATGCTCCTCCCATGTGGTGACGGCCAGAGCTCACCTTTTGGGTTCCGTGGCTTTCCAGCGTACCAGAAATAGGAGTGCACCGGAACGCCGTGTAGGTAGCTCGAAAGACGTCTCCACTGTCTTCCACTCCCTGCAAGGCAGTCACTCACACAACTGTAGGCGAGAAGGCTGGTGGGCCTGTCCCAGGGGCACCACCCCTTTGGGGTGTCAGGCACCCCGTGTGGCTGTCACCCCCATGCAGAGGCCTTGTGACAGCTGATGCCTCCTTGGCTACAGCAAGCGTCACTATGCAGCTCACAGTGTCAGACACCTGTCCTGCCCTTGAGCCCCCGGGCTGGGCTGTGGCTTCACATCCTGGGAGGCAGCGATTAGCTTTTCCTCCAGTTGGCCCCATGACTGTCTTTTGTGTATAAACGTTTTGTTAGTATTCCAGCTAAGACTACTAACTAATGGCCACACAAAACACATGGCAGGGAAGGCCGGGGGTTCTAAACACCGCAGTGTTGAGTGGCCAACTTGAGGTGCAGGGGGCCCCCCTCCTGTCTCGGGCGTTCTTTGAGCACAGGGAGGAGCCAGCCCTGTGCACTCCCAGAGCTGAATAACAAAGTCCCTATTTACCTTCAAAACAGCTAGTTCAGATAAAAGCCAGGAACAGATGGCACAGATAAATACAGCGTGCATGATTTGCACACGAATCCTCCCCTCTGACTCAGAGCCACCTAGAGAGGACTGGGTCCTAGTCGACCCCACAGGGAAGCTGAGGCAAAGCACTGGTGAGGTGTACCACTGGCATGTCGGCCTCGCTCTCCCAACAAGCCTGAGGGTACAATGGACACGAGGCTAATAGGACTGACCTTGACATACGGTGGGGCAAAGGACGACAGGTGCCACCTCACATCCGTAGGTCCGGGATTATCCAGCTCCAGATAGCTCTCTGCAAGAAGCACATGGATAGCTCCCTAGGCAGCCCTCGGCGACAGCCCCAGGAAGTCCCAAAGGTCCCTACTGAGGTCCAACAGGAACTATAGGGCTTCAGATCCTACAGCCCATTTGGACTTCACTCTAAGCAGTGAAGTGGGTGCTGTCCCAGGCACGTCTAGGGCCACGCAGATGCCACAGGGCATGAGGTAAGCTCAGCTGCCCACAGGGCGTCACCAGGTTGCCACTAGCAGGGAGAAGACAGGGGAGCATGCAGGGGGTCCCAGCTGAATACCAGGATATGGTGGGGGGAGGTGTCAGAGGGAAATCCAAGAGCAGTAAGGGAGTAAGCCCAGGGCTTACTGGGCACAGGGCTGAGGGGAGGTGTCTACAGAGAAGAGGTCGGGGCTCTCCCCTGACCTCACAGCAGGAAGGGGCCAGAAAGGCAGAGGGAGCACTGGTGCCAGAGGGAAGGGGCCTGGCCAGGGCCTGGGGAGTCAGGTGGTGGGCACAGACGCCAGCAGAGGGCTTATGTACCTCTCACGCTCTGGGCTTCTGTTCCAGGCGAAGTGAGGGTGGGGAAACGCAAGAAATGGAATAGGGAGGGGACAGAGCTCAGGAGCAGGGATCAGGTGAGGCTGGAGGGCACGCACTGAGGAGGGATGACCAGAGCGCACTCTGCTGCCAGGTGACAGCAGTAACTCACAAGGGCTCGGAGGGGCGAAAGGGGACCTGTGCAGAGGGCGAGCACACAGGGGACACAGTGATGGCCAGAAGCATCGAGCTGGGCTGCTGCAACGAGGGGCGAGGCTTGGGAGAGGTCCAGAGAGGGAAACCAAGGCTAGAGACAGCACCAGCACCAGCACCAGCACCAGCACAGGGTGAGGAGCTGACAGCCGGCTGGCAGCAGTGGGAAGACATGGGAGGGGAGGCAGGAGGATGATGGGGCTCACAAGGAGCACAAGCAACAGAGCTCCTGTGGTGACAGCCCCGGGCCACAGCCTCTACCGTACCACTGAGCAGAGTGACAGCCACAGCAGCCACACAGCCTCTGCAGGGCCTCAGTACAAGCCTGCCACCACTCTCCCTTCTCCTCTCCCTCATCTGCTGACTTCCAGCTTACTAACCCTGCTGGGGGGTGGGGGCAGGCTGAACAGTGATTCAGGGTCCAGGGTTCGCATTGCAAGATTTAGCTCCCAGGAGCCAGAAGTGGTGGTGCACGCCTACAATCCCAGCACTCAGCAGGCTGAGGCAGGAGGATCGTCACAAGTTTGAGGCCAGCCTGGGCTACAAAGTGAGTTCAAGGGCAGCCTGGACTACATGGCGAGACCCTGTCTCAAAAAGACAAAGGAAAGATTAAGCTCCCAAATCCAGCCTTTCTCAGAAAGCACTTGCCAATGACCTCTGGATTTTCTGCTGATGCGGGGTGGGGGGATGGGGAGGTGTTTGTCCTTATCTGACTTAGGTGGCTAATACAGAATGCCGGGGCTGGGGGTGGATGGTTTCCTAGCACCAGGGAGGCCCTGGGTGTGTCCTCAGCATCACCTGGACAGGTGAACTGAAGGTGAAGTGCATGTGAGCCTAGACCCTGCAGCACACACGCTACCTGAGGCTTCTCCGGGGGCTGTTGCAGGAAAGGTCACAGTCTTGTTCCGTATCTGCACTTGCGTGGAAGGGGGCTTTGCCGTCAGTTTTGTCCAATGACTCACAGGAGGCCCAGATGCTGGCACGAGACCGCCAAGTGTGCCAGAGGTCAAACGAGATAACAGCGCTTCCTGAGTCACATCTTCTCGAATTTGAACTTTCACAGTTTTCTGAAAAAAGCCAAGTGAAATGGATAAGGCACAAAAAGAGTGACTATTTTAAAAGAAGTCTAACGTTAAGAAGGAAACAGTAAATGAAAAACACTGAATTTAGAACATGAAGCTGGTGCAGGTCTCAGAGAAAGTTAGTCTTTGGCTCCATCTCCTCTCCTCTCACAACCTTCACTTCTTACAAGGAAACTCTGAAAATCGGCACCGGCTCCCGGGCGCCTCCATACCCAACCCTGAGTCCAGGTGCCCGAGGGCAGAGGTCTGGCTCAGCACGCTAACCGGGTCCCGCGGCTGGCACACAGGCACAGACCCGAGGCTGAGGCCGCAGGACAAGAGGGGCACGCAGGGAACGACAGCGGCAAGTACCTTCTCTCCGTCGTCGCCGTGCACGTAGACTGAACCGCTCCACGGTAACATCGACTGTTTTGTGGATAAGGAGGGATTAGGACTCACCAGAATCTGTTGTTTACTCCTTAAGAAAAGAAAAATAAAAACCATGAATATCCTGTACTTTCAGAGCAGATGGACAAGACAGACAAGAAAGAGCTACACGCACCATTCCACCAATGACTGCCCACTTCTGCAGCTGAGAGAGGGTACAGGACCAGGTCAGCGCATACCCAGCCTCTATCTTGCCCCAAGCCCACAGCCAACAGAAGTGAAAGCAGGAACCCAGAAGCCCAAGGGCAGAGCGAGCCAAAACAAAACATGTGTAAAACAGCATGAAAGCAACCCGAAATAAAGCTGCCTGGACCAACAGGGCCAGGGCTGCTCCAGTCCTGAGTCACGTGGCAGGAGGAGAGCTGGGACTTGGGCAGGGCGGGGAGGTGGGAGTGGAGAGAGAAGGGCTTCTTCATTACCCAGTCTGGGTCTCCAAGACCATGGGTGCCAAGGAAGAGTGGGAATGTGGCTCATGTGACCAGATTTGTGACTCTTAAGAAATCACCAGCTCAGGAAAGGCAGGGTGGGATTATTTCCCAAACACAGCCAAGCATGCAGGCTGCGCGGTGTGAGTGGAGAGTCTGTCCTACCGCACCCCTCCTGTCTACCACTGCACACAGCAGCTCTCTCTGCAGGACAGCGGGCACTGTAGCCCAGCACTGCTTCCCTGGAGCACCTGGCCACACCTCAGCTCAGTCTCAGTCAAGCAGCCGCTCCAAAAACAACACTCAGCATCATGCAGAAGTAAAGCTTCATGCTGTCTGGCAAAGGTGCATGTCCCAGTCACGAAGCAGTGTGTGGGAAGAGCTCCAGGCTGAGGGAGTCCTCATGATGCTGTGGCTGCCTCCGGGCTACAGCTCGCTGCTACCTAGGTAGCATGTAGGCAGCTGGCCCTGATGCTGCTCTGCAGAGAATTCCATGAAGAAATGGAGGCCAGGTCTTGGCTTGGACACAACAAAGTCAGGAAACTGAAGGAAAAATGTCCTCCAGAAAACCAGCAGCACACAGTCCAAACTGAGGAAATGGAAGACAGAACCACCCAGCTTCAGGGACCTCACCACCCTCGGCATACGCCCCAACTCACTCCTAGCCACACACACTGTGGGCAGCGGGCCATGTCAGACAACCTGGGATATCCTCGTTCCCAGGCACCACACTGCTCAGATGTGTTCCGAGCATTTCTGGGGACAGCACCCTGCAGTGTACAACCTTCACTCTGGTGCAGGGGTCTTGGAGCTGTCACTCTGGGGGGGGACTGCGAATTGAACTCCCGACCTCACACTTGCCAGGCAGGCGCGGTACCACTGAGCTAAATTCCCGGCTCAGCCACTGCACTTTCACCGAACAGTCATCCACTCATTCATCTACTCTGCAGTGCAAGGGATTCAAGGCACGCGCTCTCTCACTGAGCAGCACCCCAGACCCGGGACAAACTGAAGTGACACAGAAGTCACCGTGACAATATCCAAGGGACATCAGAACTCAAGAGACTACTCACTCTGGTGTGATGAACCCATGCTCCGGGGTGACAGTCAGGCAGTGCGCTGGCCAGTACAGCTCAAATTTCAGGGTCTGGATAGAGTTATTCACAATCTGGAAATGCCCAGCTTTGGCCATATCACCTACTGTGTGTCAGAAGAATAAATGTTACTTCTACTTGGCAACATTGAAAAAGACATCAGTAACAGAGAACCCCCAAATCCTTAATAAATCACTAGTATGCCGGCTTAATTTGCTCTTTTTCTGAACTGCTCAACTCACGAATTTCAAATTCAGCTAAACAAATGTTACATGCTACAAAGACACCAGCAGGTGATCACATAAGCAAACAGAAAGCTAAGGCTGCTGCTGCTCAGCATGAACTTGGGCACACATGCATGCTCTGGCCACCTGAGCCCAAGCTAAGGAGCAACAGGCAAATGGCCCATGTGGCCACTGGGTGCTGGGAGGCCCCATTCAAGGTGCACGCAGCCTGTGGTGCAGCCTGCTGAGCACAGGCTGAGTGCAAACTTGGACTCCAGACACAGGCTCCAGCTGCACCACTCTGAGATACTCACAGGCCAAAGGGGCCAGCAGGATCAAGTGCTCGGGCCGCACGGTCCACATCTCTGCAGAGGTTGGGGCAGTCTGGGGCAGGCGGGCAGCCCGAGGGGGAAAGGGAGAGCCCTGAGGACCTCTGACAGGGAGGACATCCAGAGAAACGTTGCCGCTGTGCCTTCCAGACAGCCCAGAGTCACTGGGAAAACAGTTACAATTATCAGCAGACAGAGAAGCTAAAAATGATGAAAAGCCACTGTTTCATATACTTTGGATTAATTCTTCATAAACCTAAACACATTAAGACAAACTAAAAGGACGCCACATGCCCTGTAGTTTTCAGTGAGTAGAAACTCTCCACACTTTGTGTTTTGTAAGGCCGGGGTGCATGTTTACTCGCTGTGCGCACACACGGCCCTGGGCTCAAGGCAGCGCCCTGAAAAGAAGAAAAGTGAAAGACATAGGGCACAGGGCATAATAAACTTTAACAAGAAGGTGTGGCGATCTTTTTTTTTTTTTTTTGGTCCTGCCTTCTGCCTCTGAAGTTGCTGAGAAGACTTACTATAAAATAATCCAGTATTAGAAGAAAAACAAACTTTACAACATGTGTGTCAGTGCACAGTGTAACTGGTTGCCACACTGACTACACATGCACTGAAGCAGGGGTTTCCCACGCAGCACACTACAGTGGGAGATGCTCTCACAGACTACCTCGAGAGGTTCTTCTTACGTGTTTTCTAATAAGCCTTAGATTAGAAAAGACTGTAATTCAAATGAATTTTGCTACACACATGTAGTCCTGGCACTGTGGGATACTGAAGCAGGAAGACCGTGTTAGAGCCTAGCCTGAGCAGCTTAGGGATTCGGTGACTCTGCCCAAAACAGTACAAAGGCTGGAGATGTAGCTTGGTGTGAAGGTCCTGGGTGTAACCTCAGTACTGTTAAATAAGGAAATAAATAAAAATAAAAGAGCCTGTAATCACCAAAGCACATAGCGCACTGGAGTCTAACTCTAGTGCCTGGCCACTCCCGCCACATAAGGGGCTCCAGCTCAGCTCAGCTCAGCTCAGCCAACATCTGCCAAGAGAATCCCACCTCTTCCTCCTGCCCATGCCCTCGGCCCTACTTGAGGTCAGAGTCCCGGCTGCCCAAGCGTCACCAAGGCACTAGCCAACGTCACAGTACCGGCCAGAGTTGCTTCTTGGTTGCCTGTCCTCTGAGACCAGCCCTCCTGAGGCCGGTGACTGTCCAGACGCTGGGGCACGTGCTCTACTGTCTGCGCCCTCTCTTGGCTGCAGTCAGCAGCATGCTCGGTGGGTACAATGGGCTCAGGACTCTCCTTGAACAGTCTCACATGGCGGGGATGACAGGCCCTGGACACCGACTCCGAGGGAGAGCGACAGCTACTGCAGAAGGGGCGTGCTGCGGGGACCAGGGCGCGCTCACACATTGTAAAGGGCAGCAAACGCATGCCTTCATGCACCAGTGTGTACTTTTCCTAGCTCTGCCCATCATGACTGCCTAGAAGGCAATGAGGCCACATACAGGAGTCCAGCAGCACTGGCCTGACTCCCCAGGCTGGGGGGTGCGAGGAGCCCAGAGCACCCCCCTGGCATGCAGGAGGAAGTGGGTTCCTCGAGACAGCCACAGAGCCCAGGGCAGGGCCACGGTGCCAGTGGGCGAGACCAGACGGCAGCAGTGGATGTTCTGCTATAAGCGAAGAGGGACACAGAGCAGGAGGAAAACCTCCCACGGGGAAAGCCAAAATGGAACTAAACTCGCCACCGAGCAACTCGGAAACAGTGTGACACAGGCAACAATGACCACCAGGTATCAAGGTCCACCGAGCTCTGAGTATCCCCAAGGCTCGGGCACTGGAAGCCAGCAGTGTCCAGCAATGGCAGAGGTGCAACCCGCAGAAGGCAACTGGACCACGAAAGCCTAACCTTGCCAGTGCAAATGCATGGATGGCCCACATTTTGGTGGCGGTGCCGGAGATGATGCGACTGAGGAGTTGGGGCCAAATGGACAAAGCTGGCTAGGAGGATGTGCACAACCTAGGCGGCTGCCTTCTGTCCCCAGCCTGACTCTCTGCCTCTGGCCCTTCAGCTGGTAGCTCTGGTCCAGTGCACCCCTGCTGGGAAGCTCCCACAACACAGGCCCAAGGGATGGCAGTGGCAAACAGGATGAAACCTCCGGAGCCCTGAGATGGAATAACCTTCCCTTACTGCCTCAGCTGCTCCCCAGAAAAGCTGACTGACAGATGACACTCACAAGGTGCTTGAGTGAGGAAGCACGGCCATGTGCTGAGATACCACAGCGGCAGAGCAGTCAGCGCTGACCACCACCTGCCAGTGGACACTGAAAACACAAAAGCACTTCTTTGATATTCTACCAAAAGCGTGAAATCAAAATCTGCAAACTGAAGTGGAGGGACATTTTACAAACTGTCTGGACTTAAAAATCAATTTGACCAATATGAAAAGGGTTAGCAGCTAGCTTGCAACCTGCTTTCTTACCAAGGCTTATGCAAAAAAAAGACATCTTCCCACCAACATATTAGCGTCCTCTACAGGATGCCTGCAACAGGGCGTCTGGTCTGTCTAGAACTGTGTGTGGTGAAGAAACCTGAACTTTATGAGTCTATGGGGCACCGCTGCTGAAGAATTCCTGCAGGAGTCACTTCAAGAAGTCCCCATCCAGGCAAGCCACACTCCGCAGGCAAAGATTTGAGAACTGTGCACAGGAAGCTGCAGGCAGCCCTGCTTCCCCCAAAGGGGACTCCGAAGCTGAGAGAGGGATGAGGTCTCTGACTCTGTGGGTCAGAACCTGTTACCCACTCCTGCAAGGCACAGGACTACAGCTGCTTTACTCCAGACTGAGGAGCAGGCCCGCTTAGCCACCGCAGATTCAGACCAGACCCCCGCTCTATGGCTCAACTATGGAGCACAGCTGGGACAGCTGGTGGACACAGTGAACCTGTGGATGAGGAGACACTGAGGCACCAGTGTTCAACGCTCTCTTTCCCATGGGTCCCTGTAAGCCTGTAGAAGGAGCTCTGAGCAAATCTCGGGCATCTCAGTCATCAGCCTGTACAGAACTCTTACTTGGAGTGGGGCCAGAGAAAAGCCCCACTTATATAAAGAATGCTCAGAGACCTGAGCACATGGTTTACAGGGTTTTTCTGTATCATTTGTATTAAACTCTCCTCAGAATTCAAAATGATTTCAACAAAGCTAATAAAGGTGAAATACACATTTGAGAGGAAATACAGTACAGGGGAGAAAAAGATCAGCCTCAACTCTGATTTCTATGATCAAGGAATCTGGTAAAAGGATGCCTGCTTACACGCTTTACCTTTTGGATTCTAAGCCAGCTTGGGAGGAAGGCTGAAGTTCTCCACTAGACACAGAGTCTTGGGATTCTCTGATTACTGACAGGATGAGTTTACGCAAGTTTCCATAAAAGAGCTGAACATCATTAGGCCGTGGAGGAAGATCATAAACTGAAAAGGAAACAATGCGGTGAAATATGCCAGCTCCACACAAGCATAACACAAAGCAGCAGATAAAGCTGTGTGTCTCCAACCCAGAGCAGTGCCACTCCAGGCTGGGCAGGTGGCATTCTGCTACTACTGGCCGGCCGGAAGTACGGGAAATTCAGCACCTGGGTGGGTGGGCAGGCGCTCGGCTCCGAGCTTGCCTGTGCAGTGCCCTTGCCACGCAGGGCCACTGTAACCTTGGGTGAACCTGAGCTTTGGTTTCCTCCCCTACAATCTGGAATAACCACCTGTTTCAGGGGGCGCTGTGAGCCTTAAAACAAGAATATTTCTGAAGATAAATGTATGGCAACAGACACCATATCAGCCGGTGTGGGGGTGCACGCCTGTAATCCCAGCACTTAGGAGGCTGAGGCAGAAGTTTTGAGTCAATTTCGAGGCCAGCCCGGGCTACATAGTGAGTTCACAGCCAGCCTGAACTGCACAGCAAGGCCCGGTCTTAAAAAAGAAAAGATCAAATATCCACATGAAATGTACTGTGGGGGCCAGGAACGATTCTGTCCCTTTGTATTAATTTTTAGAACAATTCTTTGAGGTAGGTATTGTGGCCATCTTCCTCAAAGATGAGGCACCCAGTGGTTAAGGGCACACACATGTAAATGAAGGTCTCAGACATGCCACAGAACCAGGTACTGCTACGTTCGCCAATATCTCTAGATGAACACCTGTCAGACGGGCCCGCCCTGTCCACAAAGGGAAAGCTGCTGGGCCCGGGGCGGTGCCAGCCTCTTGGCCCCTACAGACTCCGCTACCACCTGCAACCAGCCCTCCCCAGTGCGCGCTCCCAGGCGAGTGCGCTCTAACATCGCATCACGTTCAGTCTTGCTCCCACCCGGCTCGGTGTGCAGAGGGGACGCAGGCTGGTGCCAGAGACAGGGCCTGACCTGCATCAACTCCCAACTCAGCACACAGGACAAGCCCCACAGGCCTGCACCTGACTCCTGTCGTGGAGGACACAGATGTCTGAACTACTGAGATTAGAGTACCCTGCGGCACATATGCCAAGCACAAACCCCATTTTCCTTCAGCGTCTCATACTTCAGATGCAATGTAAAAACTGGGAGAAAAGCTATCACCAGAAACATAACCACTTAACACTGTGTGTTTACACTCTATCAACTTATTTCTCAGTTATTTTTACTGAGGCAAAAATAAACCACAGGGGACCTGCCCCAAGGCTCCACCCTGAGCCCTGCCCATCAGTGTTATGTTCTTACTTTGATTTTAACAGCAAGATTACAGCAGTCTCTGTACTTCACTGCGCCTCTTCGCCTCCCTTTATAACCCCTTGTCACCCACTTCCTGTGGCGTCCGCAGACCAGATGTTCAAAACTGTAAGCCCCTACAGACTCTGCTACCACTTGCTTCTCTTTTCCACCATAAACTCTACAAAAAGCTCTTTAACTCCGCACCCAGGCTCAGAATTTGGAATTTTATCTCCTGAGTCAGCCACCTAAATATAAATCTGCTCCCTCCACTTCTCCAAAGTGCCATTCATGTTTCCTACACCACTGGAAAATCGAAAACTGCTATAACACTTGGCTTGTTATAGCATTACTATGCAAAATTTTAGAATGATATTTTCTTTTCCCTTGTTTTTAAGAATGTTTTTAAGGTAAGCTCCCACTGTACACTTCCAGGTGGCCTTGAACTCACTATGGCTCTGGCTGGTCTCAACCGTGTGATGATCCTCCTGTCTCAGCCTCCCAAGTGCTAGAATTATAGGTGTGTACCACCACAGCCAGCAAAAGAGCCAGTATTTTCTTAATAAATATTTTTCTTAGTTTTCATGTCATTTAATAGTCAAATTGTTTTAATGCTTAAAAAATATTCTGCATAATTGAACTACCCATATTCTCAGGGATTTAATTACTTCAATCACTTGCAATTATAAACAATACTATGTTAAAAATTTACACCTATATTATTACATGATTTGTATGTCTTGACGTGTTTATTTTGAATAAGCCAAAAATCACTATCAAGCATGTGAACTGTGTTGCTGGCCAAGAGCTGGCTGTCTGGAAGACAGGAGCCCCAGACATCCAGTTTGGATCCTTGCACCCCTCCTCCCATCCCTAAATCTACAGGAAGCAATACCCCAGAAACCTCAAAACAAGCATGAGTGCACAATCACTGATCCTGAAGTAGTGATTTACCTGAGTTAGGCAGTGACCACGCTCACCTCCCTGTGTAACCCTGACACCGAGAGTATTTATAAAGCAAAGCTCTTGCAGCTGAGCAACACAACTCTGCAAGGCATCATTTTTCCCACACTGGGGAGGGGGACGCCGCAGCTCAGGTGCGCTTCATTCAGTCAGGCAGCAGAGCTGTGGCACCGGACCCAAGCACAGCTCCTACCCACTTCCCTCCACAGCCTGACGGCCCAGAAATCCAAACGCAGACAGGCGCTTACCTTCCTCTGTGAGCTGCTCATCTCGGAACACTTCAGAAAAATCAATGTTTTGCAGCACACTGTGTTCTGGAAGTAACCGCTTGATATCCCCAGGGTTACGTGACAGGGCTCTGCCAGGAGATTTTCATTCCAAAATGATTTGATGAATAAAATGACCTTAATTATGCTTTCACTAATGGATCTGGCAAATCTCACTAACTGCACATTAACATCAGTACATCATGTTTTAGGTCCAAATAGAAGTTCCTTTTAAAAGGAAAACCTGTTTTGGAAGTTCCTTTGAAAGTTATACTGTAAAATTATCAGTTTGAAAATGCCAAAGCAGGAACACTAATGTAAATAGAAAGATAAGTCAAATCAGATTCTTTTCAGCTCTTATATTTTCATTATTTGGTCCTCTTCAGATAGTTATTTCAGCGAAAAAAGAACATGCTAAAAAAAAATGATAAGACATCAGAGAGAATCAGACCAGATAAATCAGACCATATAAATACATCTATCTGGTCCACTCCTGAGAATTCTGATGTAAGAACTGAAACATAAACATTTCTATGATACTCAGACATTCACCACCAAAGGAAAACTCATTACTATAAATTTATGGTAAATAAGAGTTCCGAAATAATACACTGATTTTTATAGACCATTTGGGGGGGTTTCAGAAAGAAAGAGAGAGAGAGAGAGAGAGAGAGAGAGGGAAGGGGAAACCTGGTAATCTTATTTCTGCAAATGTCAGCTTCTGTTTGTGAAATAATTAAGAAAAGCAGAACCAGGTTTGAAGGTGAGCTCCTCACATCTGGCCTGTTTTAATACCATGAAGCAAGTCATCATGTAGCCCCTCTTTTTAAACTTTCCAGTGAACCGCAACAAAGTAACAAATACAATTTCCCAAATTCTGTGTCAGAACAACATAGCAGAGACAGGTGGCTGGAAGGAGAGATGCTATGTTTGCCCACACCCAGCTGCAGTTACTGATTTTCTACTAACAGTCAGAACTCAGGTGCTTCACCTGTTTTATAATTAGGTCTTCTGGTCTAGGAAACTAAACTTTACAATAAAAGAATCCAAAATTTACTAACCAAGAATGTAACATGTTTAAATTACATGCAGATCTACATCAGCATCCTAAGTTGGCCAGCAACTGAGCATAGAAAACTACATTTAATTAGAGGTATCAAATTTTATAGAAGTATATGCTTTAAGTAGCTACAAGTAGTCCCCAAAATAAACTCAGAAAGGATGTCTTCAGATATGCTATGGGAACAGTTACATGGGGGTGACTACTGAAACAGAGGCTAACAAACAAATGTTCTTATCTTAAACTATCTGATCTCTACAAAACGTATTCAACAAGCCGAAATTCTGGGATGTAGAATTCTGGAAAAACCATTTGCTGGGATTAACTTCTTAAGGGATTTTTTAAAAAATTAATTTGGGAAATCAACAGCATTTCACTTTGGTGCAAGTCTTTGCCACATCTGACTGAATTGCGCTGTTGTTTATACGTGTAAAGCCACTGTTGGTGGATGTGTCGGTACGTTCATTATGCAAGCACAACAGGGTTTACTGGGTTTAAAAAGTGCCATGGTGATAGCACAGTTTGGGAACTTCACATATGTGTTCTTAATGCACAAAGGTCAATAATTTGTCACACGGGGATTCTGAATGCTCACTTTAAGTGTTGGCTATTTCTATGTTTTATATGTAAACATGTATGTTTAAATATATTACACATATTTCTACGTTTTATAAACCTGAACAGAATTTCGAAAAACAACAAAGGAAACCAAGATAAAATATTTCTGCATTTGGAGGGGGGAAAAAGGTAGCTACTACAAGTAAAACATCTGACAAACTTGAAACAATAAACATTTCAAGTAATTCACAGCATTCCTAGATTTTCCAAATGTTTTAATTTTTCAGTAGTTAACATCTTTTCTGAAACCAATCTACTATCACTGGATACACGGTCCCATAAAGAAGTACAGTGCTCCTGCTGGGGAAAAAGCAAAGAGGCACGGTATGTGTGGAGAAAACAAGGCCCAAGGCCAGAAAATACAGAGATGCCTCGTTCCTCCCTCACTTTATACCCACTTAAAATGCTTTTCTATTAGTTTACTGATAATGAAGCTGTGTCTAAAAATTCCAGCTCCACATCATCAAGCAAGCCTTCAGTATTTTCAGTGAATAGTTCTCAACATTTTCTATTCTATGATACAAAATCTACCTTCGATACTGCTGTCGGCAAATTTCATCTCCACCAAAGAAGTACACAGTGGATAGTTCTGTTGTAGTTTTCTGCTCATTCCTCTTGTTTGGTGGGCTGTATATCACAGTAACATCCTGAGGCCAGGAAAGAAGTTAGAGCGAGGGTTAGTTTAGGCCTTTTCATTTCTTCTGGACACTGTCCTGAGAGCCTAGACATCCAGTACAGAAACAGTGCACAGGTGTTTTTACCCTCACATTACTTCTAAGAATTACTTCAGTTTTTGGCCATAAACTACAGTTATTAATCTAAAAATGTAAGTTCACTTTTTTAGAGTATAAACTTTTATACTTACTTCTTGCATTCTTTCCTTGAGTACAAATTTATCTGGAAAAATCCTCAATACTTTAGGATCCAACAAAACCTTTTTCTGAGAATCTTCAAAGCCTACTGCTTTGACGAAAGCTGCTCGTGAGCCAGTGTTGCGGACAGAAAACACAGCTCGGCTTTCCTTGCCAGGCACCAAGCTATTAACTGTTATCATGTAGCTGTCAGATAATTTCTTAACACCTTCCAAAATAAGATTACTTGTTCCTCCATATCCAGACAAAGGTATCTAAAAAATACATATTCAAAATTATCTTTATATAAGAAAGCAGATTTAATTATAGTCATAAGAGAATACAGAAAGACTGAGCACAATTAAAAGCTTCAAGGATGGTATACTTGGGTGAGTCCACTAGCGCATAAAGACCTCATCTTATGGGAACACAAGGTGTCACCCACCTTCTAACATACTAAGAATAATTATCTCACTTGCTATTTGCAACCGTCAAGTTTAGATGCAGAGGGAACAGTAAAGAGATAGCTACAGATACCTTGCTCAGAAGTTTCAGGGTGAAACACATTGATGTTTACAATTTACTGTGCAATACACGAAAAAGGAGAACTGACGGGTGGTGAAAGAAACAACAAAGTGTGAATTGCAGAATCCAAGCAGAGTGTGTGCAGCATTTTATGGCATAGTTCCTTCAACTTCTCAGTAATAATGAAAAGTGTCACAATACAAGTTCTGGGAAAAACCCCTTATCATACAATATTAGCACTCAGTCAAGCTGGAGTTGGACAGAAGGACACATCAGGGCTAACTTGAGGACAATCACTCAGGAGCTCTGCCGGGCCAGGCAAACTGGCAAAGGAAAAGCCACCGCCGACAGTTGGGTGTGAGTGCTCCTCCTGCAGCTGCAAGGGGCTCAAGCCTTTCCCAGAACAAGGATTCCCTCCCTAACAAGGCAAAGCAAAAACTTCATTTTGCAAGAGAACTGTCTGCACTCTTCAAAACCAGCTTCCTAAATTATCTTCCAAGCCTGTATGTAACGGCACATGCCTGTAATCCCAGCTAATGGGGAGGCTGAGGCAGAAGGATTACAAATTTAAGGTTTGTGCAGGCAATTTAGTGAGGCCCTGTCTGCAAATAAATTACAATGGCTGGGCATGCAGCTCTGTGGTTGAGCGCTTGTTTATCATGCATGAGGCCCTGATTCAATCTTCAGAGTAATAGCATTTACCCTTAACTATTTGGAATAGCTTCCAAAGACTCCCTTATATAAAGCAAACATAGAAACATCAGTTGTTAATTTTGAATTGTGCAATGTACCTAATAAAATAACATTTTAAAAACAACTTAGGCTTTTCATAAACTCGCTTGCCTTTTATAACAAATTAATTACATTCTAAAGGGCTTCAGATCAGAAACTCCTACAAATGCCATCTCATTCAAAATGACTTCTGATAGCCAAAAACATTTCTAAAGAAGTTTTCTTTTACCACACAATATTATGGACAAATTTTCTTTATGAAGCTAAGTACAAAGTGGTAGCGGGAAGAGGCAGCCCTGAAAACACTCAGTGTAAGTGTCTTCTTGCACCTCTGTCCTCCTGCATCCACAGGCATGGTTCCCAGGTGCCCCTGCTGCCCTGGGCATCAGGTCCTCCCTGCTCCAGTCCTGTGTGACTGACGTCACATCTGCAGAGGACCAGCACACATCCTCACACAGCCTCCAACCCTCACCTATTCACGCCCTCACACACTTCTCCCCCTTACAAACCCTCACCCTCCACACCCTCACACACACTTCACATCTGCACACTTCACTGCATCTCTAGTGAAGCTGCTGTGCTGCATCACTTACGGTACAGTGACAGGGGAAGTCTGTACGTGCTCAGCGTGGATGCAGTTTCCCACCCAAATTTCCCATTAGTGGTTGGTTGACTCTGTAGATGTGGAATTTGCAGAGACAGAAGACCAACTCTATTTTCAAAGCCCAGAAGTCACAGCTTGAGTAAAAAGGTTTTACTCAAAAAAGAACAATTAAATACAACAAACGTAACTAATGCCAATAGTTAATGACTGCTCCAGCGGTTTTTTAGCCTCACCACTGTGAAGTCCGGGGCCAGGGGATTCCTGTGCTCTCCAGGACATCTAGTAGCACCTGCCTCTGCCTGTGGGATGACAAGAGTGCCTGTCCCTTCCCCAGCTCTGACCCCAACCACATCTCCCCTTCAGAGACACCTCTGGTTGGCAAGTATGGCTCTAGAAGAGCATGGCACAGAGTGGGTTGTGCTAGTGTTACCGAGGCTGTCCGGCAGATCAGCATAGGTCTGGAGATAGGCAGCTTGAGTCTACACTGGCTTCTACCCCACCGAGCACACGACGTACAACCGTGGACACGTGTATCCTCCTGGCTGCCCAGGTGTACAACAGAGACAGCAGCAACACGCTGGAAGCTTGCCGTGAAATGGAAGGTGAATCCACACAGCAACTGAACCCAGTGCCTCGCACCTCATCTTTGCTGTAGAGCAGAGCTGTCCCTACCAGACAATGCCCTGCCAGCACCATGCTCTTGGACTGCTCCATCCCCACAGCTGTGAGGGATATACTTCCGTTGTTTAGAAAGTACCTGGTGTGTGGTTACACTGACCACATCCACTAAGACAGTATTTTTGCTGAGTTGAATAGATGTACTTAGAAATTCTGAATTTTAAACAGTTCTACTCAAATTTGCCCACAAATGTGCTTCTGAAAACCTAAGTACATTTTAGCAATCTCAAATTGAGTTGACACTGCAAGTCATGAGAAGACACTGTTGGTGACAGGATACCACTCTGGATGCCTTTATAATATTTTTTCCCTTTCACTTTTTGAGACAGGGTCTCACTATGCAGCCCAGGTTGGCCTGGAACTTATGGTGACCCTCTTGCCTGGGCCTCCCCTGTTCTGGAATTCTAGGCATGTGCCACTATGCTCAGCTCCTTTATAGTTTGACAACCACTCCTTAATTTGTTTTTAGGTCTAGACACTTATAAAAAGCAGAGTATATAATTTACCAACACTAAACCAACAGTTACAACACCATAAACTCCACGGGAAGAAAAAAGGTAATGGAAGTACCTTACCATGAATTTAATGCCAGGCTGTAGTTGATTTCTGAGTTGTTTGATTTCTAGTTTGGCCAACATACAAGATAATCGAGTAGGGGCAAATAACACAGAGATGACAACGTCTTCTTTTGGGCGAACTGTAACCTCACAGTTACTGGTCAATCGCTCCTCTGAGCCAAAAGTGTTCTGAAGCTACAATGTAAAAACAATGAAGAGTAGCACAAAAACATACTGCTAACACAAACGCTCAGAGTTTGTGGGACAAAACAGAAGGCTGAGCACGTCACGAACCTGAAAGCAGTCCTGGTCCTGCCCCCTGATGAGCAGTCGTAAGTGCTGGGCTGCAGAGGCATGACTGCTTCTTAAAACCAGCTTCTGAAGCCTACAGACAATGACACACGTAAGCAGTGCTTACTGTCTTCATGGATGTCGCCACAGTCACAAAAAACATAGCCAATTTTAAAACTAACCAGTGTCTAGAAACGGACTAACTGGACAGGCCACGTCAGCAGGCCAACCTGTTCCACCTTCTAACACTCGGCTGTGGAAATACAAGGCTAAGACTCATCCTGTCAGAGAAGCTTCTTAGTTCAACCTCTCTCAAATTAAAGCTCTCTGACAGGCTTTATTTTGTGTATCTGTATCTATCTACGCAATATGGTAAAAATAAGTGGTGGGTATTTGAATGTTTAAGAAATTATTAGAGCAAGAGTCACTGTCATCACTACCCCACAAATACTCCTCTTTGCTTTAGACACACTCACCCCGTCACTCCTGCCACTTTTGAAGCAGCTCTGGAAGTCATCTTCATGAGTGTATTTACAAAGTGTTTTAAAACACAGTGAATACTGCTGTTAGGCACCATCTAATGGAAAGGCAGCCCGTAAAAAGATGGCGACGCTGTGTCCTCGTCCACCTCATTCACCAGATCTGGCACTGTGTGACTCTGGCTCTGCCCCAAAGGCAGCATGACCATGAAGGGGAAACATTTTCAACTGACTGAGGACATCGAGGCAGCCACAACAGCACAACTAAAGACCAAACGAGGACACCAGAGCTGCTGCAGAAGGTGACAAGAGCGTGGTTGGAGCAAGTATTTTGAAGAGAATCAATGTCAATTTTTTTTTTTACTGTAATAATGTTTTGAATTTAAACATTCGCTGTATTTGTTGATCACACTGCCATCTTTTTTTCTCTCATCCATCTCATTTCACTGAGTGAAAAATCAGTGAGGGAATTCACTGAGCCAGTACTGCGCCTTGCTAGAGTGTGTGGCCCAATTTGCTCTCAGGGAAACCAGGGCTCTGAAGTGACTCACCTGGCCAACCCTAAGCCATCTCTGAACGGGCAAACTAGCCCCGCCTGGCAACATCATGAAGAAAGCAGAGTGGACACACGACAACGACAGGCTGGCAGTGAGAACTCTCCTCACTGAAGAACACAGAGTACGCAAACAGATCTTATCGTACTCCAGACATGAAAGTCAGCCACTCCTCTGCTCAGCTGTGTTCTACGCCTTGTCCTCATTAAAGGCTGAAGCCTTGGGCTAGAACTCCCGGGAAAAACTTTCCCCAGGTACACTGACTGACTAGGAAGACTTGCCTGAGGAAACACCACTTGGTAAGGCTTTCATTTGTATTTATTTTTTTAACTTTTAAATAAATGACGTTTTTATTTTAAGAAGAAGAGTTAGCGAGATAAGGGGCGACGAGCTTAATTCTCAGCTTTAAAAGGGAACAGTACAGCCAGGTGCACAGGCCCCGGCTGGTAACCGCAGCATCTCAGGAAGCCGAGAGAGAAGGGCTGCAAACTCAAGCCCAGGCTGGGCAATTTAAGGGCTTGGTGAGGCCCTGCCTCAAAAAAAAAAAAAAAAAAAAAAGGCTGAGGCTTTAGCTCAGTGCAAAGGTCCTGGCTTCAATCTCCAATACTGGAAAGAGAGAGACGGGAGGGGAAGAGAAGGGAGAGGGAAAGGGAAGGCAAGGGGAAAAGAGAAGGGAAGCGGAAGGGAGGGGCAGGAATTATGGCTTGGCTGAGAACGGCAGGAGCTTGCTAGAAGGGCCTAACGTCCTCACCTCTGCTTGACTGCACCCCAACCTGGCTCTACCAGAACTGGCTGCGAGAGCACAGGCCATGTGTGACCCACAACACAGCAGCTTCTGAAGACAGGTCATCACTTCAAAGTACCACCATCAGGGAGTTTTTCGAGCCCTAGCTGAGAAATACTCATACACAGCTCTTGAAGAACATGCGGTTCACACATTCCTTTCCTCTGGTCTTCTTCTGTGACACCAAGGGTTAAATCCAGGGTATCCTGTGTGCTGGTCTACAATCCCCCTAGTGGCTGAGATTACATGGTGTATACCACTATGCCTGGCTTCCATGCACTCTTGTAGGTGCCCTAAATGATCTCCAACAACCAAACAGCTGTAGCAAGCCCGGCTGCAGTGTCCTGGGACAGACAGTCCTGGGGAATGGGATGCCGGAGTGCTGCTAGCTTGGCTTTGAGGTTCCTGCATCCCAGATGCATCTGTAAAAGGCCCTGCAGGATGCCCCACAGAGCAGTGTCTGCACATTAGAATCAGTCGGGTGCTCCCTGCAGTGGCTACAGAAGTATCACCTCAGTCACACAGGCGACAGCACGCCTCACCTTCCCCCAGACCCTTTCTAACCTAACTCTTCCACCTTCTGTGTCCTTCTGAAGGCTGCCTGGACACAGGACAAGGTACAGGTGGCTGTCCAGGTGGCTAAGCAGAGCAATGAGGACAGGAGTTTCACTTAGATCCTTAGTTTGATTTAGTTAGTTAGTTTTCTTGAGACAGGGTATTGTTATACAGTTCAGGCTGGCCTTGAATCGCTATGTAGCCCAGGCTGGCCTTAAACTCACAGTGATCCTCCTGCTTTAGCCTCTCAAGTGCTGGGATTACAGGCATGCACCACCACAACCAGCTCAAAACTATAGTTTTAAAGAAGCAATTTCCTCACACCTGCAGCAGAGATTCATTCTGTTCCTTAGCTCTCAGATATTATATAAACATGGGGAAAAATTTAGGACAAATGCAAAAGTGTAAAATATAAGAGTAAACATTCAGGCTTAATATTCAGGTTCTTAATTAGAAGTGTTTGTTGATTTGATGTTTGTGAAACAGTGTACATTGCTAAGCTATAAGCTTTTCCTTTGTAAAGGGACAATCTACTAATGTACTCCATAATGTCATTAGTTTTATTCTCTCAGCAATCACTGTATCAATAATTTATATACTTCTCAGAATCAAATATGAAACAGAGCTACAGTTCACACTGGTCAGTGGCAGAGAGAGCCTGCCCCACAGACCCTGCACTCCGACGTGTCCCAAGGGCTCACCAGACTATAGGCTCTGACCCCTGACTATGTGCTAAATTTGGTAATCAGTAGAGAATTTGCCAAAGAGCTTAAGAAAGCCAAAACCTAGCTGTGAGACACATTTTTAAGACAGGGAAAATTTTTAATTCAAAACTGTAAAACTTAAGATAGGAAAATTAAACAAATACAAGATCGTTTTCTCTCAATGGTAAAAGCGGTAACAGCTGCAGTTAACACAGGAGAGAAAACAGTTGGTAATCAGAGTAAAACCTGGGCCCTGCAGGCCACGTGTGCATACGTACTGTGTCCTGCCCAGAGGGACGCCGCCCCACGCCAGGAACTGCTTATTGGACAGAATGGAGGGAAGATCTGAGCAGCAAGGGCCTGGGGACAGAGGTTGATTCCCAGAAGGAATAGCTTCACCCTTTAACACTACTTCATACTGAGGGCCACACGGATGCACAAATATCTTCAAGAGCCTAACAACAAGAAAAAACTAAGTCAAATGTCCTGCACTCAATTCTGTGAGCAACTGTTTCCTATCTGCTGTGTCCAAGAAATGAAAGGGCTGCAGATACAGTGACATCCCCACCCTGAGAGCCTGCACCCACAGGAGGACCACAGACCAAGGAGGCAGTCACAGTCCACCTACACGGTGGGACAGGAAAGGTTCACAGCACTACAGGAAGCCTACTTAAGAGGAATGTGGGAGGAGTCAGGTATGTTTCCAGGAGCGGCCAGCCCAGGGGAGCTAAGGGCAAGCATCCCAGGCAAGGGTGTTCGCACTGGTGGGCTAACTCCTCCCCTTTCTCTGAAAGTCCCCACGGCAGACAAGCACTGCCACCAGAGGAGGCTGCTTTGGCGAAGCCTGTGCACACAAGCCCAAACGGCAACAGTGGCGTCTGACTAAGCTGGTGCTTACAACCTTGGGCGGCACAGGCCTGGAGAAAGGACGGAGAAGAGTCTGACAAGAACCAATGACAAGGTCAACTATAGGCTTCCTGGGAGAAAGGAAGAGTTCCTGAGAAATATCAAACTTGTTGTTTTATTATCTATTATTGTTAGAATACTTAGAAAATATTGATTTGTTAGTTGCTACTCAACTGGTTTAAAAGGGTGTTTTTAGCAATAAAAAGAAAACCTGAGGCGAAGTGAAAGAGACTAAGTGGGGCAGGACTGCGCATCAGTGACGCACAGCGGGTGCTCTGTGCGAAGGCCGGACAGGAAGCCCCTCCAAGTGCGTGCTGTTCTGAGAGACAGGTGCAGATTTGCCATGACAGGTACTTGTATATTACCTTTCCTCACAGGCTTTGGGATCCTTTGGCGTAAAGGAAACTATCACTTCATGTTCTTCTCCAGGCTTAAGGAATAGATTCTCTGGATACACTGAAAAGTGACTTCCTTGTTCTGGGACCTAAACAATTACATAACCGTAACTAGAGGCTGGCTCACACAGAGATTCTCCCTGGGATACGCAGGTCTCTGTGCGTCATGTCCTATTTGTCCCTTTTTCCTATCTACTCCTGCCTTAACTTGTCGTATTGGCTCGGAAGGTGGATTTTTTCCTTTCTCCTAAACAAACCTACGTTCCATGCCATCCCCAGCGCCTGGTCATTACCACTCTCACCTATACCATGAGTCTCAGAACAACATCTATGTGTGGACCACGGCTTGCTTTCCTCTAATTCCTCCTTGCCACAGAATGACACACACATTTTCTCAGGAGCTGATCTAGAACTTGTTTATTTTCCAAACATGTGACTTCAGCATTAGAGCACCTAGCACCCATCTTACACCATTCCGCCCAATTCTCAGGGCACTGACAGGGCAAACAGCCCAGTAGCTCTCAGTAACAGAGGGGAAACACTTTATAACACTCTGAAAAAAGTTCTCACCTTGATATCTAAATAAACTTCAATATTTCCAGCATTTTTCAAAGGTAAGGGCTGCTTTGCTGCAGAATTCACACTGGCCAACAAATGTACAGTCTAAAGGGGGCAGAAAGACATGTTATTTAAAAAGCTAACACACTTCCAGTGAAAGCAGCCTAAGCACAAATCCCAGCATCAGAAGTGAGGGCACCTGCAAGTCCCTGGGGGCGTGGATCCTGGCAATGCCTGCTCTTGCGCAGAGACCCACACTGCTGAGAGCTGGCGTGGGGTTCGGGCTGTCCACTTCGATGTCAACTCTTGCCACAAACTCTTCTGCTGAATCTAGAGTCTCTACAAAAATTCAGTCTTTTAGTTTGGAGAGCAAAGAGAGCTGGTTAATCCAAAACACCACTAGCAGTCCAACACAACCTGCTTAGGGTCACAGGGAAACTCTGGCAAAAAGACCAAGTTTTCTGGGCATTCGCCTGGGTTTCCCACACTTAGGCAAGTTTGACCCAAATTATCGTATCACTGGCCCATCTTCTACACAACACAGAATTCATGACAAAAAGCTTTTAGTGGAAGACATAAGCTCAAATGTGTAGTTTATTTAGCTACAGAGCATTCCCCCAAGAAAGGTACATATGTTACCTGAAGAAGCAATTAGTTTCTTTGGACTATGGAAAAGAACCCAAATTATCAGAAATTTTGGATCCTACAAAATGAAAAACAAAAAGAAAAGATTTTTAAATATACCTGGTATTAAGACTGAAATCTTAATGATGAAATTCAGAAACTTCCTGTTTAATTCTAAGTGAGTTTTTCTTTTTAAGTTTTCTATGAGTACACACTTGCGGCTACACTCACCCTCAGGGTAGGCACAGGCCCTGAGACATCTCGGCTCTTTTCATCCCCTTCCCCGCCCCCTCAGTCTCTGGGTCCTCTTCCCACTCGCAAAGGATCTGCCTCCTGGTTCCCTATGCTCTATCTTTTATTTTGTTCTTTAAAAATTATTTATATTTTGGGTTTGGTTTTTTTTTTTTTTTTTTTTTGTGCCACTAGGCATCGAACTCACGACCTTGCACTTGCCAGGCAGGCACTTATTCCATTGAGCTATATCCCCAGCCCATTTTGGGTTTTTCTATAAGAGAAACTGTGACATTGAAACTTGTGTGTCTGATTTATTTCACTTAACTTGGTTTCAAAGTGCACCCATTTCCCTACAAATGACTCAAATTTATCCTTAATAGAAGAGTGGTGCTTCACCACATATAAATACCATGCCATCTTTATCCATTTGTCTGTTGATGGACATAAGGGCCACCTCCAAGACTCAGCTATTATGAACTATGTTGCTGTAACCATGGGTGTGCATGGGTCGCTGTAATATGAGGTTTTCATCTCTTTTGGGAAGGGATGCATTAGAAGAGGAATAGCTGGGCTGAATGGAATTTCTAGTTTTTTAGTTTTTTGAGAAATTGCCACACTATTCCCACCAGCAGTGTAGAAAGGTTCCTTTTTCCCTGCAGTATTTGTTACTGTTTAATTTCTTAACGATGGCAGTTCCTTCTGGTGTAAGATAGACTCACAGTGTTGTTTAAAACTGCCTCTGTCTGATGGCTCTAAAGGAGTCCCTCAAGCCCCATGGCCTACCTGTCCTTCATAACTGGCAGGCATCACGTGGCTGACCACAGAAGGAGCCGCCAGCTGAGCCACCACATCAGCAATGGGAGCAGCTTTCAGGGAAGCAGGAACTGGTTCCTTGGCAAATGTGAAGCAGCGCCAGGCTAAGGCGTTCTGTGGGGAAACAGAAGCAGCTCAGTGTGGCATTGGGGTTGCCAATGGAACCCTTGACATGACTGCCTTTCACAAGGGAGATGAGCCAGGCATACTAGGGCATCTACTACTCTGAATCAGTGTCCTCTGCAAGCGCTCTTCTCCCCAGTTGGTACTTACAGCACTAATAACCAGCCTGAGAGGCACCGAGGCGTGAGACCTGTTTATCAGTTTCAGCGGGAGAGCCTTCCAGCCTCCGTACGCCACATCACCAAAATCAAGAACACCTTTCCTTTCTGTTTCTACCTGCACTTAAGAAAAAGAAACTGATTTAGAAAAGCAATATACTAGTAAATACTACAGCTCACCACACTTTTGACCACAGGTTAAGAATCAGCCCTAAATGTAAAAGACCCAAGTTCTCCCAGGCTATCTCACCATTGCTTACTTCCTCCAAAACTAAATGCTAACTCTGAAGTAGTCTACGCACCTAGACACGTTACAGAATAAAACAGCATCTCAGCTGCTGCCGCACTGAAGACAGCTTGGCAAACAGCCAAGGAGCAGTAACTGCTAGAGCCCCTTCAAAACTCTCAGGGACAACATGGCATTGTTAGATTTACTCCAAACTTCTGATCAAATGAAGGTATTTGAAATTATGTAAAACCAGACATAGCAAAGTTAAAACTACTGGACAATACTAACACACACACACACACACACACACATGCCCTGCGCGAGCAAAACATAAAATACAAGAAAATCACAGGCAGACTAGCAAGTGAGAGCTGACTTCTACGGGTCCTTGAAGGCCTGGGGTCCAGCTCCGTCCCCAGGGGGCAGAGTCTGTCTTCCACTGAAGACGGGGTTCCAAGCCCGCGGTAGGCAGAGTGCGGCTGGGGTGGCATCTGGGCGTGGAGGGACTGCAAGAACCTGCGAGCTGGGGCCAGGCATGGAGCCTTGCTGCGTTTCTGCTCCTCAGCCACATGCTCTCTGGGGACACTTCCACAGACCACAACACATGGGTCCCACAGCAAAAGCAGCCAGTGAATGTAAGCTCACAAAACTTCTAAACACCAACTGCAACTCAAAGACGATGTAAACAAAACAAGAGGACTCAGCCAAAGTAACTAACAAAGCACTAGTCCCTCAAGAGTCAAAAGGAACCTGAAACACCACAGACAGTGCCCACCTTCTGGTGGGGCAGACATGACACACACTCGGCTGTCACACTGGGGAAAACACTGCTCTCACGGGCAAAGGCTTTGGGGGAGACACTCGAGCCTCCTACACTGTACAACACAGGCCCTTGCTGCTTTTTCCCAAATATTACTTCTAAGGTTAAATAACCTGCATTAAAATAAGAGGAAGGTCAAAGACCTGCACAGAAACTATTACCTCAATAACAGGGCTCTCAGCAACGGCAGTGAGAACAACTCTGCTCGCCAAGGCTTCTGCTTGCATGATTGTCTCAGTGTCTGCTGAAAACGGCCATGAAGCAACCCTGAACACACATCTGAAAATCCCGGGACCCAACGGTATGAAAAGCACTGTTATCTCTTCTGCTGCATGTGGTCTTATGATGACTTTATTCTTGAAAACTAAACAAGGATATGTTGAGAGATCCACCTTTAAAAAAGAACCACACAGTTTGTCAAGAAATGGCTTTACTTTGAAAATCAAGGAGAATCGCCTAGGTGAAGACTCCCTTTCCCAGATATATGCACTGCTCACCCTGGACATCATCTTTTCCAAAACATCACGACCTGTAAAGCCTAATTAGTAGACATGCTTTATAGGCTGTTTCCTTTGCTACATAAAGACTGTGGCTTCCTGGTCCATTTTTGCACAGACCTGGTTATCTCATGCTCGCTTCTACAGGGCGCTGCAATGGCATTCACAGCCAGGAACTCTACCTGGCATGCGGTGCTACGCCCACCCAGGGCTGACCACACTGGCCACATCACTTCCTCTCTGTAAGCAGGGATCATATTCCCAACTCCCACAGCCACAGCCACCTCTCACCTTCCACCCTCAGCCTTTCCTTTAATCCCTGTTTTTCATAACCCAAGGATGCAAAAGCAGAGGAAAACCAAGGAAAATAAGAGGAAGCATGGAGATGACCTTATGTGGCCAGGTGGAAAAGGCTGCTGGCCAGGGCAACAGAAATGCAGCTGCTCAGCCTCCTTCCCAGCAGAAAGAAAGCAAACTCGGGGTCCAGAGTTACAGTGACAGGGGTCATCATTGCTCATGTCAATCATATTCAACAAAGTCAAAATCAGAAAGTCAGAGCACTCAGTGATCTAAATACTAGTGCTAAAAGCAAATTGAAATGATTTTCTAAATAAGTAACCATGATAGAAGCTATGAAGTCATTCAGATTTTGCTTCTCACGCTGTAAGTACTGCAATCGAGGGGCCAGAGAAGATCCCGCAAGGGACAGCTGAGCAGCAACGAGGTGGTGCAGGCAGCGCAGTGGGCGTGACCTGAGGAAGCCAGAGCACTCACCTTCTCCCCGTTGACACTGATGCTCAGCGCTGCCACGCTGACCTGGAGCCAGCGGTCAGTGGGGTTGAGCACACTGAGGTGGGTCTGCGAGGCGATGCCCACGCAGCATGCATGTGGGAACCTCAGCTCCTCTGGGACCCTGATGCTCGCTGCCGGAGAAAAGGCAAAGCACACTCATCAAACACCCAGAGGAGACCCTGCTGGGTAGGCGGACACTATAAAGCTACCTGCAGGAACCCAGGTCTCACACATGCAGAGTCCAGCTCCATTCAGTACAGGAAAAGCAAAACGATTAACACCAGTGGAACCCACAGGTGACAGCAAATCAACCCTGTGGTGTTATCACCTGTTGGTAACCCAGTCCTTTTTTCTCTACAAAATCCAATCTTGAAGTAAAAAGATCCCAGTGAGGCCAGGCATGGTGGCACAGGCCTGCAGTCCCAGCACTTGGGAGGCTGAGGCAGAGGGATTACCCTGAGTTTGAGGCCGGCCTTGGGTACACAGTAAATTCAAGATGAGGCTGAACTGTAGAGTGAGACCCTACCTTAACAAAATGACGAAGAACAAGAAGTGGATCCCAGAGCAGCTGGGGAGGTGCCTGAACGCTCGGATTCTGAAAATCCCCCAACTTCCCCATCCTTGCTTGCACGGTGACTGTGGCAGGTGGACAGGGTAACAGTACCCGCAGAGCGGACACACGGCACCAGGAAAAGCATAGGCCCACTTTGCTTTGAAGACGGCCGCCCACAAATGCAGGTGCTGCCTCTCACAAGGGCATGTGACCCATGGTGGACACTTCACAAGTGGAAGAACACCAAACAAATCCAAGTACAGAGCCCAAGAGAGACAGGGAAGACAGGGCTTAGGTGCTGTCCACCATATGTGTCAGTGTCATTCAAAGCCAACTTCAGGGACACCTGCCCAGAAACACTACAGTGCTCTCAATATAGGACAAAGAAGGGAGGTAATAAGAACTTAAGGCCAAAGCTGGGCATGGCAGTGCATGCCTCACCACGTTCATGACAGGGCCACAATTTTTATGCCTCACTGTCAGGTTGGTTGAACCACTGGTGGAACATTCATGACTGTTGCATGCATGACTGTACCACTTCTACCAAGAGCAGTACAAGCCACCCAATGGGACAGTCATGTGTATACCACCAGTAGTTCAAGCTGGTGATAATGTGTTCATTCTAGTACTTCAGAGGCTGAGGCAGGACAATTGCTGCAAGTTCAAGGCCTGTCTGAGATACATAGTGAGTTTAAGGGCAGCCTGAACTACATAGTGAGATGCTGTCTCAAAAAAAGTAATACTTCCTTCCAACAAACTAGTTTTGTGGACCCATTTAAGAAAACTGAAACTTTAAATGACAAGCCATAATAAGAGAAAAAGCATCTTACCAAATCCTGCCATCATTCCTGAATCCCAGGGTTCAATTCCATAGCTTGCACTAGCAGGGTGCATGGAAAAAGGTTTTGCTGTGCTGGGCAGGTTTTGATGGAAGGTGGCAGAGCATGGGTTACAAAGAGCAGAGGCGCCCAGCAGTCCAGAAGTGAGACTCGGCCCTTGATGAATCCCCATAGCCACAGGGTTCTGAAGGCGCTCCCCTGCCAGTCCTGCGTAAGGGGGACACTCTGAGAACCCACAAATGGGGGCACTGCCTGCGTGGTATGGATGAGGTGGCAAGGCAACGTGCGTCCCTGCACACAGCTGGGCTGAGGTGGCTGTGCTGAGAGAGGGCCCAGCCCAGAGTGTAGGATAAGCAAAGGGCACATTCTGCCCCGCGGCAGTGGCAGCAGCGGCGGTGGTGGTGGTGGCGGCGGCGGCAGCATCAAGCTGGTGTCCAGGGATACTCCAATGAGGGGCCTGGCCCCTGGACTCACTGCTGGTGTCCTCAGAAGCTGTCCTCGGACCTCCAACCATGGGCTGTTGGCCTGGTGCAGGATGCTGAGGTGGGGCTAGCCCAGCTGAGTAGTTGAAACCTGGCTGGCCCAGAACCTGGCCTGTCCTGAAGCAGGACGTCCCCACCGGCTGCCTGGCTTCCCACAGCTCTCCACTCTCAGAAGGGGCCTGGCTCGAGGTGGAGTTAGGTTCCGGGTCATGAGGCCTGCTGCTCAGAGAAGCAGCTGCAGCCACTCTCCGTACTCCAGACTCGCTCGGGACCACTCGCACGGGACCCCCTTGGGGGAATGTGGCACCCCCGCTCTGCTGGAGGGGGAGCTCCGCCTCCTCCTCGGGGGGCAATGGGCTGGCTCGGACGATCGTGGTGCTCAGTTCACTGGTGAGGTCACTCTGTGTGTGACAAGTGTTTACAGAGTCATCCATAGATAACCAAACACCGCCAACCCAAACCATGGCGTTATAACCTCAAGAGATACGAGGTCTACACAGCACTACCCCTCTCAAGAGAAGCTGCCCTACACACCGACAGCAGTCTTGCAGGTGCTAAAGAAAAGACACGCTGACATACAAAAACTGCAGTCATTACTCAGCAAAAGTATGACGTGAGGAAATTAAGTGGGTGATATATACCAATGATGCCAAAAAAATTCACATAAAGGCCCAGCTGTTGGGAAGCTGGGGACAGGAAATAATATTTTACACTGCTGGGGACCAAGCTATGTGACCGGGGCCCTGCGGCTCCAAGGCCAGTATGACCTTGCTCTAGGGGCAGAAAAGCAAGCCGAAGCCCGCCTGCTTCCTGCCTACATGGAGAAAGCGCATAACTGCACTCTTTTTTTTTTTTGAGACTGAGTCTCGCTATGTAGTCAGGCTGGCCCTGAACTCGCTATGTAGCCCAAGCTGGCTCTGAAATTGTAGCAATTCTCCTGCCTCAGCCTCTCAAAGTGCTGGGATTATAGGTGTGCACCACCATGCTTGACTGCAGGACTTCTAAAGCAACATAACATCTGCTTTAGAAGAATGCAGGGATATTGCTATGAAGAAGTACTTGTTCTCCATTAAACTATTCCCCAATTACTGCAGTTGCTGTTCCATGAAAGGTACACTATGCTCTCCCCTGTGCTCCTCACTTGCTAATAAAAGTAGGTCAACCACAGAGATTGTTGTCTCTGTCTACTAGGGCAGGTTCCTCTCAGTCCCCTCGTACCTTGAATACTGTCTTTTGTCTTTCTTTACTCACTACCGTTCCCCCAACAGGTATCCGAGGGGCTGTTCAGCCCCCAGCAACCAGAGTCACATAATGTACAAATTTCAGAGACTTAGTTCTGCCAACTTCATAATAAAAATCTAAGTAAATTAGCAACAGAGGGATAAAAGATGAGCAAGCTGCCCACTGGTTAAGACATGAGGTTGGAGGTGACATACCACAGGCCCAGGCCCCCCAGGCCATTCCTGTCCACATTGAGCAACACATACTTGAAGGCTTTGTGAACTGAGCCTGGTCCAGTTTCTACACCTGTGTGGCCTGTGGTCTGTGTATTAATAATAGTCCCGGCCAGGGATCACACAAGCACTTCTTCACCCACCACCTGCAGGTGACACTGCCAGCTCACAGGAGGATCCAGGTGGCATTTACACCCTGCACCCTGCCAATTCGGCCTGGCTCTACGTTTGGAAATCTCTCCTGGACTGAAGCTTTAGAAACAGAGATACTGACGGCCAAAGACTAGACCCTCTGGTTATTAGTAACAGTGCAGAATGCACATGTTCAGGGGGAATTACCAAGTGGCCAGCACAGTCCTCCCTGCGCTGCTCCTCATAGGGGAAGATGCAGGTGTTGGGGGTCAGGGCCCTGAGGACTCAACAGGAGGCTACCCGGCTCATCACTCAGTTCCTAGCCACGCAGACAGCATGCAGACCCGACATCCCGCAACCTCGGAAGCAGGCCTCACTGACTGGACCCACACAATGGAGTGGCCTGTACCCTGTGCACAGAGCAGTCACAGCTCGCTGCAAAGCTGGCACTCACACTCACAACACATGCGCAAGAACACACAACAATACATGAGCTGCTCCCACATAAAACTAAGCTCTCTGACCCTAGCTTGCCACAGGGCTACACAATCTCTGACCTGAATTTCTATAGCAGCCTCATGTCAAATCTCCCTGTTTCAAACTTGCTCCTCCATGCCCAGCTGGAGCAAGCTTTCAAAATCAAAAGCAGACCCAGAATGTGTCACCAGATGCAGACACCAAGGTGAGGATCTCTGATCAGTCCCGCTAGTTGCTCAGCCAGAAGCTCTCCTGCACCCGACTGCTCTCACTGCCTTGACCCGATTCACACTCTTTCTGCCCAGCTTACAAGCACTCAAACTCCCAAATCTGACCTCCCAGCCTCTCTAGCACCTAGTCTTGCCTTCTCTTATTGCCATCCCTCTCCCCATAGGTAAGATTCACTGCAGCCAACATAGGCTCTCCAAGGACCTGCAGCACAGTACACAGCTCATTTCCCACCTTGTCCATCTGCCACCTACCCCTTGGCTCCCGTTTAGCTCTAAGCTGTTGTGCAAGCCAAGGCCTCCGCATGCCCACCTTCTCACAGTCCCCTGCCGAGCCACCTGGCCCTGCTGTTGGGGTCTGCTGCCTCCTTTGGAATGCTCAGGGCACACCCTCGCCTCAGCGTACTTCACTACACAGCCTGCCTGACACCAACAGAGCTCTTGGGCGTGACCCCAGAGCCCGCCCAGCAGGAGCAGCTGTTTATAGGACAGGTGTGTATGCGCACACACACACACACGCACACGCACATACACTCTCCATTCTACAAGGAGCAGGCCTGAGCTCCAGTCAGAGTTAAGCAAGAAGCTGTTGAGAAGAACAGCCCAAGTGTAGCCCACCTTGCCAGCATCATTCGTGGCTGAGGTAGGACGGGTGCTCTCCTGTTCAGACAGGTAAGTCAGCCTGCTCATGTCAGCATGGGAGGATGCCAGCCGGGACAGCTCACTCTCCTCACTCTCAGCAGGGCACTTCTGAGTACAGGCTGCTGAATCAAGGAACTCTGAAGCACCCCTGAAAGAGAAGTGAGAGCCTCATGTCAGTCACTCTGCCTTTACTCTCCACACCCCCACCACAACCACTCCTACTTGCCTTCATCTTGGAAACAACTCCAGCATGCCCTCGCATTTATATTTCATTATCTAAAGGCTGTGTCTAGTCCTACTGGATAACCTATCTGGTAAGCTACAGCAAAAGAAAAACGTTGTAGCATTTTTATTAATAAATACACAGACACCTAACAATTCCTTCAATAAAAATTCACTGAGTATTTAATATGAAGCAGTGAACAAAAGTATTAAAATTTCCCTCCCTCAAAGAGCAAAGATAGAGCTGGCTTGACAGGATCCTGCATCCCGGAACTTCCTGGGCCCTGTACGTGCAGACGGCGTCATCAGGAGCTTGAGCAGCTGCACGTGGACATCAAAGACAATGGCCAAAAATAAATTAGGAGGGCAGAAGTCTAAGAATGTATTTCACATAACCAGCCAAAACAACTTTTAAGTCCAAAAACGAAGCAAAACTAGTTACCACTAATCTTAAGAAGATAAATATTGTGAAGAAAAAAATCAAGAGTGAATAATGCTTCTGTAAACATTCACAAAGAACCTACACACTTCTCAGAAAGGCTCACTGCTGAATCCCTGCAGAGAGAGCTGGTTAATCGGCAGCAGCATGAAAATGAACCATTTAATGTTGATGAAGCTGCAAGACTAATGGCTCAATAGTAACATAGTGGAGATGTATCAGATTCCCAAAAAATTCAATAAAATAAGCATTTTATAAAAAAAAAACAAAGATAAGAAAGAAAACCATACAGGTAAAGGCAAAGAAACGGAACAGTCAGACAACAGGAGAGTGTACATACCTAAAGTGGCACAGCTGTCAGCAGAGCGAGTGGGGGGAACACATCAAAAGTAACTTTAATGTTTTGCATCTAGGAATGTTTCCTCAGGAAAAAATTAATGATAAAGACTTCACGAAAAGGTTATTTCATCATAGTGCTACCCATAAGTAGGACATCTTAAATCTCCTATAGGAGGAGCTGGGTTATAACAGAACACTCTGCCGCCACAAAAACCCAAGCTGCTAAGGCTAGTGTGTAGCTCAGCCACAGAGTGTCGGCCCGTCAGCATGTAAATGAAAAGGCAGGGTACGAAAATCTGCACAAGGCCTGGGCATGGTGGCGCACCGGTAATCCCAGCACTCAGGAGGCTGAGGCAGGAAGATCACTGCAAATTCAAGACCAGCCTGGGCTACAAAGTGAGCTCAAGGCCAGCCTGAACTGCAGAGCAGGATCTTATCTCAAAAAGACAAAAAAAAAAAAAAAATCTGCACAAGAAAAACAAAAATTCACAGAACATTTACAGTGGTTGCCTCTGAAAAATGAACCTAAGAGTGCACACTTGTTATTCCCTGTGGTTTTTGCGAGTTTCCCCACACAGAGCACACACTGTCAGTAACAGCAGCCATGAGAG
This sequence comes from Dinomys branickii, assembly GCA_004027595.1. NCBI lineage: Eukaryota > Metazoa > Chordata > Mammalia > Rodentia > Dinomyidae > Dinomys > Dinomys branickii. Next base: position 58,019 of record PVLD010004624.1, read on the forward strand.
GTGAGCACACACCCTGACGCACTGGTCCGGGAGCCCTCACTGGGCGAAGAGTGGCTGAGCGGGGAGGTAGACGGCCGGAAGCTCTCCTGTTCCTCCTCCGAGCCAGCCCCGGCATGCTCACAAGAGGCGTTCCTGCAGTCTGGGGAAAGCATATGCTGTGGTGAGAACAGAGAACACTACGAATAAGTCTTGAATGCGAGTAGGTGCTAAGATACTCACCCACATTGCCTGGTGAGGCTGCGCAAGTGTTTTCAAAAGTTGTGTGCTTGTCACTGTTGCTTGTTTCACTAACACCCTCCATCTGCCTCTGATTTTGTATTTCTTCACACTCTTCCAAGAGGCAAAGGGGTGTCCTTCTGGGGCTCCTTACTGAGGAGTAACCTCTGGGCGCTGGAGTAGACACAGAGGCCACTTCCTTGACGTGACCAGTGCCTGGCAAGGTGTGGTCAGAGGCAAGTGTCTGGCCGTCAGCTGCTGTGCTCCCTTCCCTCAGACTCGGCAGAGCTGAGTCTGAAGATTCAGTGGTTCTGAATGAGCCTCGAATCTCACTCTCTCCACTTCCGCCATGAAGCACAGCTGCTGTTTTTTCTCTTGGTTCCCGCTCACTCAAGTTAGTAGCGCAAGAGCTGACTGTGTGGACATCCTCAACAGTCTGTTCTTTTAGCAAAGATAAGTCCCAAACGTCCAACAGGCCAGCTCTTGACACACTTTCTAACCCACCTTCACATCTACTAACTTCCGTTTTTGTGAGGTACTTCTCCATTTCAAAGACACCAGAGCCATTGCCTCCATGCAAGTCACCAGGGGAACGACCGGACAACGTGGAGTAGTCCCTGTGCTCACCACACTCCTGGGCAGCCTGGCCCCTGGCTCTGTTTCTCAGAGCCTTCATGAGGGCAGCAAACTGGGAGGGATCAGTGCTGACTGAGGCGTCCGCGATGGCCGACGCAATGGTGCTGATCCTAAGTATGGAATCACCATGGTCAGGGAGCTTCTCTTCGTGCTGGAGTTTGTTACTCCTGCAGAAAATACCCTAGAAATTAGAAAACGTACATCATAAAAACTCACGCCACTTCCATGGAATGTGCAAGTTAGTTGAATCTTTATTAACAGAAGAACTCCCCCAAGGGAAGGTTGCCCTGAGGCCAGGATGGCCCTGAACCCCCTAAAACACAGGGCATTATTTCTTAGACATACCCAGAATAAAGCTCAACTACGAATTAGGCCCAGCAAAACATCAATGACAATAACTAATAAAATAGGGCAATGGTAACAATGCAGTGCAATAAAAATATGGGAACGTCTGTTTCTCTATTATAATTTTCCACGTAATATTCGGACACAGTGAACCTGTAGGTGAGAGGTAACCATGACAGAAGCACTAACAGCACGAGCTCCAACAGCAGCAAAAACCAGCGGCAAGTCAGCTACAGCATCTAATGCAAATGACAGCCATCACCTACCTTAATCACACAGAATCAGGTAAACCAGCAGCATATCAGCTACACAGACTAGCAGAAAAGATACCTGTTACCAACTTTAATCATATGGTACCACGTAACTTACAAATTTTATTTTTAAAAAGCCTCACGATTTAAAGCAATGCTAAAACTGAATCAGAAAATAATAAGGAACCAAAAAATCAAAGTACAGAGATGGATAAACCTGTGAGCCACTATATAAAATATAATTCTTGGCAATTTCATTCAGTTGTTCAAATTATTTTTAAGCAAGACATAAACAAGAACCATGGGTAAAAAATTGAAATGCATCCAACGGCAAAGAACCATAAAACTACTTAACAAAAACTGCAACGCTAAGACTTTTGTCTTCAGTAACAGCAGCATACGTGAGATAATCTCCTCCTAAGAGCAACCAGGACCAGACAGCATATCCAGAAAGGCCTCATATGGCTAACAGAGAGCTTGGGGTGCTGAAGGAAAACGTCATACAAAGTTATGGAGCCAAAACCTAAGGAGAAATCACTAATCCAGAGATGCGGGCCCAGTACTGGGGTGCTTTTCCCAGGAGGCACTGCTGCTTCCAGAAGAGGGTAAGCACAACTGTTCTCATGGGGAGGGGGGAGCTGGGCATGGTGGCACAAACCTGTAATCCCAGCACCTGGGAGGCTGAGGCAGGAGGATTGTTGCCATAACATTAAAAAAAAAAGGTGGGCCATAGGCTGGACATGCCCGTGTGGTGGGGTGCATGCCACTGGACTGGCCTCCTCAGAACCAACCCAGTCCAGTCAGCTCGGTCCCAACAGCATAAGCCAGTGGCCTGTACTCACTCATGTCCCCTGCCCAATCAGAAGCAAACACATTCAGCCTAGAACATACTTCCCTGGGCTGGTGTTACTTCAGCAGTTTTCCTACAAACTGCAGGGTAAAGCAAGCTATATAAGTACATTTCAGGAAGATGTATAAAAAACAGAGAAAAACTTTTTAAAGCTCTCTGAGACAAGACACATTATCTTTAATGAAATGACTGTAAAACTGTATCAGCAAATTTTTACAGTGAAATGATGTAATATAGTAATGCAAACAGCTAAAAGTTGTTTCTAAGCTAGAATTTTATACCAAGTAATAATATAATTTAAGAATGATGAGGAACAGTCAGGTGTGGTGGCACATGCCTATAATCCCAGCATTTAGGAGACTGAGGCAGGAAGATCCTCGCACGTTTGAGACCAGCCTCAGCTACAAAGTGAGCTTAAGTCCACCCTTAACTGCATAGAAGGACCCTGTTTCAAAAAAGCCAAACAAAAGAATCATGAGGAAATGGATATATTTAGAAAGTTATTACCAGCATACTCTTATTAGAAGAAACTATAAGATATTCTTCAAGCATAATAAAATTAATCTCAGCTGGAAAGTCATACTGTTTTATAGGTAATGGTAATCATCATCATATTGACTCATGTGGTCCAAATATAAATAAGACATAAAATATATCTTTTAAGTCTCAAGTGGAATAAACTAAATATTTTATGACCCTTGTAATGTCCAATAAGAGGTTTTTAAAAATTGACCAAGGCCTGGGATGTAGCTCAGTAGCACAGCACCTGCCTGGCAAGTATGAGACCCTGAGTTCGACTCCTGGTACCCAAAAGAAGAAAAATTGACCAAAAAACAAGTTTGATAAACATTAATAAACCAAAGAAGACAGGTTAAATTTCTTGGGTAATCACTACACAACATGAAAAAGAAGTGTACATATAATATTTATTTTCTGATTAGAAGAGAAATAGAATAACATAAAAGAATGCCAAAAGGAAAACTAGGTGAAATAAACATCAAATAGAGTATATTCAAATTTCCATGTACTGGTAATTCTGTTAAAAGAAAACTGGAAAGACAGATTGTGAGAATGACTGAAAAATAAAATCCATCTCTTATGTCCCTCAAAGAGAAGCATCTAAAATATAAGGATATAAAAAAAAGTAAAATGATGGGAAAAATACAGCCTGCTATCTTAACCACAAATCTGGTGCTGACTGTTAGGCTTAGGCAGAAAGTACTAGAATACTAAAGACAAGGGAACAGGAATAGTAGGGAAAGACCTGACTCACCTGAAAACAATTAAATGTGTATGGACCTAAAAGTATAGCTCTGAAAAGTGCACAGCACCCAGACAGAGCCACAAGAGCTAATGGGCAAGTACACCTCACTGAACAGATGTGAGCCGCTGGGCAGCTCACGGAACAGCGCAATGGTCTATGCCTGTGGCAAAATGAGGACCCTGACTCACAAATCTCACCTACATGAAACACACACAAGTGCAACCAGCAGCCACAACAGGTGCTTCCTTCTAAGGCACAGCAACTGACCAAGGTTGATCCACACACAGTTTTGGACTAGAACCAAAACTCCTGACTATAGTATGACTGGTCTAAAATCAGTACTTCAAGAAGTGGAAAAGCAAGCAACACACTGAGAAACACACACACAAAAGTAATGGGCTTATGAAACTGGGCATTGAGGCAAAGACCTGCAATCCCAGCACTCTGGAACACTGACGCTGAAAGCTTGAAAGCTGAAATCCAGCCTGGGCAATCTAGCAATTCAGGGAGACCCTGTCTCAAAAGGAACTAAAAAGGGCAAAGGAAGTAGCTCGGAGAGAAAGTCCTGGTTCAATCTCCATTACTGCCAACTGAGGCAGGAGGATTGCTGCGAGTTCGAGGCCAGCTTGGGCTACATAAGTGAGTTCAAGACCAGCCTGAATTGCATAGTGAGACCCTGTCTCAAAAAGGGGAAAAAAAAAAATACAAACAAAAACACCTCATGGGTTTAAGAAATTAAAATATTGAACAGGACAGATAATAAAACTATCACATAAAAAAACATAAGATGAGAGCTGGGCGTGGTGGCAAACACCTGTAATCCCAGCACTCGGGAGGCTGAGGCAGGAGGATCATTACAAGTTCAAGTTCATGGCCAGCCTGGGCTACAAAGTGAGCTGAAGGTCAGCCTGAACTGCATAATAAGACCCTGTCTCAAAAAGAAAAAAGATAAGATGAAAGGAAAACTAAGAGATACGACAAAAGCTGTGCTTTCAGAGAGATATATACCATTAGGAAGGCAGAAAAATCAGTGAGCCAAGCATTCATCTCAAGAAGTTGGAAAAACAGCAAATTAAATCCATACAAAGTACAGGCAAAGTTGGGATAATTCATTTGACTATAAACTTATTCTATAAACTCTTTTATGTGTATTATAAATTGATGGAAAATATTTTTTTAAGGGCCAGGGACATAGCTCAGTGGCACAGTGCCTGCCTAGCAACACAAGGTCCTGAGCTCGATTCCCTATACCAAAAAAAAGTATAACATCAACGAAAATATTTTTTTAACTTCAAAGACATTAGAAGCTGGGCATGGTAGCACATGCCTATATTCCCAGTAGTCTGAAAGGCTAAGGTAGGAGCTTTTAAATTCTAGCTCTGCACTGGCAACTTAACAGCTTAGTGAGACCCTGCCTCAAAACAAACACTAAAAAAGGGCTCAGAAGCCAGGCATGGTGGCTCATGCCTGTAATCCCAGCACTCAGGAGGCAGAGGCAGGAGGATTGTTGCAAGTTCGAGGCCAGCCTGGACTACAAAGTGAGCTCAAAGCCAGACTGAACTGCACAGCAAGTCCCTGTCTCAAAAGACCAAAAAAAAAGTTGGTGGGGGGGTTGCTCAGGATGCAGCTCAGGGCAAAGACTCTGGACTCAATCCTAGTACTGTAAAGGAAAAAAGAAAGATACTTGTTTTTAACAAAACTGAAGGCTGTTCACATGGTAGAGCACCTGCCTCATATGCAAGAGGCCCAGGGTTCAATGCCCGTACTCCAAAAACAAAACTGAAGCCAGGAAAATAAAACATATGGTCTTGCTATGCAGTTCAGGCTAGCATTGAGGTCACTTTGTAGCTCAGATTGGCCTTGAACTTCCAATGATCCTCCTGCCTCAGCCTCCCAAGTGCTGGGACCACAGGCGTGCACCACCATGTCCGGCTCAGCATGCACTCTTTACAGATGAGTTTGACTCCTCTCACTCAACAACTATCACAAGAAACTCAAGCTCAGGTTCCAGAAGAGAAAGGGTACCTCTGCCATCTCCTCGGGGGCAGTCAGTGTCACATCATGCTCATGTGCATCTGAAGCACTCTCCAGGGCTTCCACCTGCAGGGTAACGGATCCTTCACTCAGCCGTGCCTGGGACTGCTCGTTCAAATCTCCTGCGGAAGAGAGTGTTCCCCTTACCAGTGCAGGCTAACCCTTAGTCTAACTGTCGGGCAGTGTCTTATACCTGTGCGTCAGCTGTCCTGCACAAAGGACCAGCCAGAGAGACAATGCGGATTGCAATCTCCCCCTTGCCAATGTTCAAGTGGAGTCATTTGTGATTTTCACACTGGGTTAACTTCTTTATAGTGACAGAGAACCAGCTCCCCAGACCCAGCCCTCCATGGGAATACAAGCTCTTTACAGAAAGCAGTGCGCAACACATAGCTTCACAGGACACTCAGTCAAAGACACTGTGCTAACAAAACAGCCCCACTCAGCCCCTAAACGCTGGTCCACAAAATTTGATTTTAAGTACTTTTTTTGGGTTTTTGAGATAGAGTCTTGCTATGTAGCTTGGGCTGGGCTTAAACTCACTATGTAGCTCAGGCTGGCCTCAAACCCATGGCAATCCTCCTGCCTCAGCCTCAAGAAGTATTTTTACTAGATATGTCATATTTGGACTATCAATCTAAATTCCAAAACATATCTTTAACTGAAAGTCTAAGTAATAAGTATAATACTAGGCCCAAGTGAACTATAGCACTTAAAATTATCTTATTTAGTGTCTTTTTTTCTGAAACAATTTTTTGAAATTGATTTCCAAAAGTCAAAGATAAAAAACTTAAAAGTAACGAATTTATACTAATGTTACATGCATGAGCAAAAGAATAATCACAGGGAGATAAAAATTAACAGTAAATTTTTAATACAGTATTCTGGATACTGTATTACAGTACAACTAGATAATTGTATTTATCTCAGAAATCTATGACAGGGGAGTTTCATTTTTTACAAAAGCATCTGAGTTGGATTATGGCTGACTTGTTTCTACTTTAGACTGAAAAGAAATCTATAAGGAACACTGAATCTAAGTAGTATTGAAAAATTACAAAGTAGTACATGCATTTCATTCATAAAGAACAAGGATGCATAAAGACTAAGTTACAAGTTAAAAAAATGAGATCCTCTGAAAGCTTTTGTTCAATCATTCAACCCATTACCTGAAGACAAATTAGAGTTAAGATGAGCCATTTCCTTCTCCGAATTGCTTCTTGACACATCAGACTTGCTTATTAAAGCAACTGGTGTGCTCTTCTCAGGCGATCTAATAAAATAACCAAATGATGGCTACAAAATAATTAAACATGAATTATTCCCTTAATTTTCAGCTGCTTTCCTATATTCTACATGACTTTATCTAATATTGCTGACACTGCTAAATGATTTCAACAAAACAGCTTTTCCCATATAACCACCAGTAGAGATAAATTGGAAAACTTCAAATGGAACCTTTTATTTCTCTAATGCTGTTTTTTCACTACTAAAATTAATATTAGCAAGTAAGTTACCTTTGCTAAGAAATCCAAATTAAAATAGCAAAAATGACACCTTATTCATCCAACCACTGTTAATTAGTACCTTCCGGGAATTCTAGTCAGTGACAGGCCAATGAAAAAAAAGAATACATTCCTGCTGCCTAGGACTTACAGTGTAATGATGTCTTCTTTTGGAGACCAAACACTCCCCCAAACACATGCTGAGACTGTGTATTCCTACAGCTTGCCTGGAAGTTTCAGAAAGGGCTGTGCCCAAAGACCTTGTGAAAATACATGGAAAATCCATGTTTTTTTATACAACTTTCACATGCTCGGTCTAAATTGTGAATTCATTAAATGCACTCAATATTTTATTCATCTTCACTTGGGAATTTCCTCCTTTGATCCAATAACTTGAATGCCTGTAGAATTTCTTAGCTAAGACCAAAATGAAAATGTTGAGTAACGATCTAGCTCTCCATGAGCCAATGCGTTGCTCTTTTTGCGGGGAGAGGCCTTACTATATAGTTCAGGCTCGCCTTAAACTCACTGTGCAGCCCAAGCTTTGAACTTGCAGCAAACCCCCTGCCTCAGCCCCCGAGGCTGGAATTACAGGTGTGCGCTACCATGGCCGGCTCCAGTGCTTTGTTTACCCATCTGTTTAAGAAGGAGCTCAGTTCCTCTCTACAGTCTCAAAAATCTCAATCAACCCAGGCAGAAAAACTTCCCTCTGAGGTATTTATTTCCACTTCTTGTTTCACTGCACAGAGAAGACAGGAACGTAACAGTTAGAAAGTGGTTGCGTTAATCAACAAACTACGAGCGATTCCTAACTGCATCTACGGTCTCCGTGAAATCTACACTTGACAACATCTCTGGGGACACTAATTCTCTGGAAATACCAGCAGACTGATTTCTGAGTCTGTGCATCACCCCAGGCCCAGCCTCCACATTCCTCTCCTCTTTTCCAAGCCTCTGCCACTTTTCTTCCTCCATGCCTCCGCCCTCTCTACCCAACCAGACAGAGCTGGTAGCACTGGGCTGTGCTTGGAAAAGTTGGTGAGGAGCAGCCTGATCACCGAAGGTCTAACCCAGCTCCTGCAGGAGGTCTGCACGCCCAGCTGTCCCGACCCTACCGAGCTCCCTGGCCACCCCCCTCCCAGTGGTGCCACTCTCCTTAGCACCGGGCCTCACTGGCAGAGCTTTTGCCTAGTGTGTGCAAGGCCCAGGTTCTATACCCAGCACCACCAATCAACCCCATGATACCAAAAACACTCCATGTTGGTGCTAAATACCTTACAAGCACCATCACATTTATGACACCCTATAACGTGATAGCAAACCTTTCAGAGCTTTCAAGGAGACAAACAGCCCACTATGGCACATGTGCCATAGGTTCACCACCACTGCCCTGTAACACTGCCTTTCACTTTAGAAAGGAGGACATTAAGGCAGAGAAGAGTTCAATTGTTCAACATCATATTAAAAGGCAAAGCTAGTGCTAGAATCAGGTTGGACCTACTATAAAGCCCACACTTTCCCAGAAGTGCACACCTGCAACGCCAGCTACTTGGGAGGCTGCGGAGAGAAGACTGCAAGTTCAAGCCCAACCAAGCCAATGTGGAGAGGAGATTTTTCAAAGGCTGGGAATTTAACAGTGTGAAGGTTCTGCCTTCAATCCCCAGTGGTGCAAAAAACAAAAACATAATCCTAAGCTTTGGGCCAAGTGCAGTTTGCAAATTCAAGGCTGGCCTGGGAAACTTAAGGGACGCCGCCTCAAAATAAAATAGGGCTGGAGGTTCAACCAGTGGCACAAGTTGAGGATTTACTGCCTAGCATCCAGGAGGCCTTGGGTTCAGCCCTCAGTACTGCAAAACAAAATCAAGAACCTAAGGTGTTAAGCACAGTTCTGCTCTGCTCCTGACTCTGCCTCTGCTTCACAGCTACCACTTCCGTCACGTGGTACACAAAACTGTGTGCCTGGGTGTGGACACGAAGCTCCTGCTGAGCAGGGCAGCATCACAGCAGCGAGGCTCATCCAGAGTGCAAACGCTGCTAACTGAAAGCTCTCTCCCACAGTCACACTGAGTCCCAGTGTCCAACACAACAATGCTGAGAGGCACCGGGGCTTCCAGAGCCTCTGGGGTCATGAGAAATCTGTCCTCATGAGGGGTTAATGCCATCCTGCAAGAGTGGGCATTATGGGGAGCGCATTGTCATAAAGCAACTCGGCCTCCTCCTTTCATGCATGGCTGCTCTGCCGCAGCTCCCACCTGACCCGACACTGACCAAACATGGCTGCCCCATCCTGAGCTTAGCCTCAGGGACTGTGAGCCACACTAAACTTCAGCTTCAGGTATTTTGTTACTGACCACAGGATGACTAAGAAGACATCAGTAGCTTTAACCACCTCTTACGTGTCTCATACTCACTCTTTTCACACTGCTACCACCACCAAGGCAACCAAGAGCTTCAGACCTTTGAGCAAAGAATTCTCCTAACGACAGCCGTAGATAACTGGCCTCATCTTTGTCCAGATCCGATGTGTTCAATGATTTCCTCAACAGACTGTAATTAACTGTAGCTGTCCACGACATATCCCCCAGGACAGCTGAAGCGCTCTGAGGATCTATGTTTTCTTCCTAGAAAAAGAGAGCTGTTACTGCTTTCTTTTAACCCTCCTAGCAAGCATCTTTCTGCTCTTTATGAGAAATTTTAGTTTTCACACAAGAAATTAAGAAAACCTGAAAGTTAATTTTTAAAACATTAGGTAAAATATTTGGACAAATTTGAACATAAATAGCTACAAAAGCTGCAGAATAGCTAGGCGTGATGGTGCATGCCTGTCATCCCAGCCCTCAGGAGGCTGAGGCAGGATCACTGCAACTTTCGGGACCAGCCTGGACTATAAAGTGAGCTCAAGGCCAGCCTGAACTGCATATCGAGACCATCTCAAAAAGAATCCCCCCCAAAAGCTACAGAACAACTCATATTTGAATATCTGAATTATAATATGCACTGTCTTAATACATTAAAGTACTTAATCAAACCATGACTATCACAAAGAACGTTTAAAAAGCACATACCGTCACTAAAACAAACAAGGTTAGCTTGGATTAAAATAAATTTTAAAAACTATGGAAATACCCATAAGAAAGAAAGAAAGAAAATGGGAAACACGGACTCATTTCATTTCACTTCATTTTTGTTGTTCTGGGATCAAACTCGGGGTCTCATTCATGCTAGGCAAGCACTACACTGAGCTAGAGCCCCAGCCCAGAGATACATTTTTTTTTTGGTACCCAGAACCGAACTCAGGACCTTGGGTTTTCCAGGCAGGTGCTGTGCTGCTGAGCTATCTCCCCAGCCCCAGAGATACATTTAGGTATGCCAGTACTCCTCAACTGATACTTTAGAAGGGTAAACCACAGTTTTAACATGAGAAACAAGAAATAATTCCAAACTAGCTGTTCAGAGGGAAATAAGCATTTTGCCTATGTTGAAATTAATATAAGAAAATTTTCAGACTTTGGTTAAAGCAAATAATTGCAAACCTGTATAAACTGATGCTCTTTATTAAATTCTTCTTCATCTTTTGCAATCAAATCCAATACTTCAGCTTAAAAAAAGAAATGTGTATGATTACATTATGCCAATGCACAAAACTTAGCTATTCAAGAAAATGTAGTACTAAGGAAACACAAGCTTTAAAATTTTCTGAAAATGTCTGCTCATGAGACTTACACATCTGTATTAAATACACAAGTCTGTGGCTGTCAGACTTTGCTAATGAGCAACCCACTGTGGTTGGTTTTTAAACTTACTGATTTGCTATAGGAGCTTTTTTATTTTTAGAAGATTCTAGTTAAGCCAGGGACGATGGTATACACCTGCAGTCCCAGCTACTCAGGAGGCTCAGCCAAGAGGATGGCTTGAGCCCAGGAGTTCAAGGCCAGCCTGAACAACACAGTGACAACCCCAGTCAAGAAAGAAAAGATTTCAATTATCTTTAGCTTTTGCTTTTTGGCAATACTGGTGAGTGAATTTTGGGCCTTCACCCTGGGCTATATCCCCAGTACTTTATTTTTTATTTCTGTAACAAGGTCCCACTAAGACAGAGCTGCTAAGGTGATTCTGAACTTACAATCTTCCTCCCTCAGCCTCCCAGAGTACTGGGATTACAGGCATGCAATACCACACTCAGTTTACCGTTAGCTTTTAAGAGTGCAGTACACCTGAATATAGGTGCCCGCCCGTGAACACACATGGAATTCCATCTGGGGCCATCAGACTGCCGATCTGCACATGTCTGCACGGCCAACCCTCCAGACCCACAAATGCTAACACAGCCAGCATTAAGAGGCCCTCACACTTATCTCTGAGTACCGCTCTCTCCAACCTTACTCCGCAAGTGTCTGCGTGCAAATCTGTGCCCAGACAGAAGCACGTGCTGTGTATTCCTAGTGTGCGCTACTTCATCAACACATCCGTGCTACTTCATCGCCATTGCTGCCAGGAGCTGAACATCTCTCATTCCTGGGCCTACGTCACTTGCTGATGGGCATGTGGGAGGTTTCCAGCTTGGGGCTAATACAAAGAATGCTGCAATAAACAATTAGCGTGTGTGTTGGCAAAATGCACAGCTGCGTCTGCCAGGTAAGTACTTGGGCATGGAGTCACACTGGGCCATGAATAGGACGCTCATGAAACTCACCTCGCCAAAGTGCTGCCATGTCAACTTCCAAGACAGCGGTGTCACTCTACTCTCCCACCACACCCAGGGAACCCCAAGACTTATGACTTGGAGGGATAAAGTCAACACTCACTGTTCAGCTCAGACCTGCACTGTCCTTCAACTTTAAGACATCACTGAACATCTTCAATGTACCTTACCTTTCAAAACTGACTGATACTTTAACCACTGAATACCTCCACCTCAAACCAGTCACCCCAAATCTATGACTCCCTCCAATACTTCCCATTTCAGCACATGGCAATGCCATTTTCCCACATAACTCTGACTCTAACTTGACTCTTGCCTTTCTACCTTCTCATGAAATCCAGCCATCAAAGTTTCACTGTCCTACTGTGGCCTTTCATTAGCTACTTACTTTTCATTTTTCAATCCAGTGATCCCCACAGCGAGAGACTCACAAAGCAAAGCAGACTATAGCAACCCAAGCCTCAACTCTGGCTGGGCACCCTGCTCCTGGGCCTGTCACTTTTCTTCCATCATTTCCACCTTTCTTAGCCTTTGTAATTGCTCCTTTACCAGGACATTTCTTTTGTCAGGATAGCATATTAAGAGAAACCAACTAAAGCCTGAAGTCCTCTCTAACCTCGCAGTGGCATGAGTCCTAGTAAGTGAGAGCGCTAGTCTGGCTCAGTGTCCTTACTTAAGAAAATGAGTAAGCGTGACAGGCGCCAGCCTTCATTCCTACAAAAACTAGTGAAGCACACGTTCTAGGAGACAATTATATCCCAGAAGGGATCAGATGCAGCTGACCAGGACACACAGAATCTTTTTTTTTTTTTTTTTTTGAGACAGGGTCTCCCTGTGCAGTTCAGGCTGGACTTGAGCTCACTTTGTAGCCCAGACTGGCCTTGAACTCTCAACGATCCTCCTGCCTCAGCCTCCTGAGTACTAGGATTACAGGCGTGCACCACCACGCCCAGCTTCACACAGAGTAATCTCAACACCAACAGAAACATTAACGTGGTACAATAAGCAGTTACCTATATACTTACAACCAGATCTGAAGTCTTCATTCATTTCATTTAGTGACACATTTAAACCTTGTTCGTTATTAAAAGACGTGTAATAGGCAAGGTCAGTGACCCATCTACCGTCTTCATTTTGATAAACCACATTCTGTGGGAAGTTCGTTTCTAAAATATAAATTCCAAAAACATCCAATGATACATGTAGTGACTAAAATGATAAAATGTTCTCAAATAATTTTATTTGGTTGACTTTAGTTATCACTAGTACTAAAGACTGCCTAAAACTAGTTAGAAAAAGGACAATCCATCTTCCCCAAAGAAAAGCAGCTCACTGATGGCAGTGAGCTAGCCTTACTTACAAAGTCTACACTGAAGAGTGAGGGAAAACGGAAAGGCCCAGGTATCATTACTTGTACCTAATGTCCCTGCAAATGCTCATGTGCTCACAAGCGGGACTTTTCTCAGGTGTCCAGATCTAGAGTGTGTGACTATGGATTAGGGTTCTGTGGTAACTCAGTTAAGAGAACTGACTAGTTTAGAATTGTTCTGGGTGTAGGTAGCAGAAGGCCTACCCTAGATGCAGATGGCACCAACCTACAGGGTGGAGTAAGAAGGAAAGGGAGGCTCCCTGCTGCTGCACCCCCGTCCTGCCATGGACTGTTTCTCCTCCGCAACGCCCTTCTGCCATGCCGCCCTGCCTTGGAGCCAGTCATCCACTGAGTCCTCCACAAACTGCGAGCTAAAATAAACCTTTCCTCCTTTAACTTGTAGATGTCAGCTATCTTGTCCCAACAATAAAAAATCACTTACGGTCTTTACTCTTGTCCATGGACTCAGAACAATGGTACGTTCTCCTTTTACAAGTTGGTGACCAAACGGTATCAGTGGAATTAATTCTACTGTCACAAGCATTTCTGAGAGATGCTCTGACCATACTTTTCTGATTAGACACTGTAGAGGCCTCAACATCCAAGCACCCATCCTTGAACAAAACGGTTTCAGAACCTGATGACAACTGAGGAGGAGGCCCTGCCCCCTGTCCCACAGAGTCAGCCAAGTCAGAACCACCTCTGCCGGTGTCATGGAAGTAAATGGGATGAAATTTCTCACGGATAACTTGGGGACTCCACCCCAGAACATCCACTCCTGTACTTTCCTTGAAAAATCAGTAAAAGAGAAACAGGAAGTTTTGTTGCAACTCATTTTAAAATTTTACGGGGAAAATTAGGCACTTGATATAAAACATTCATGATATGAAAGAAGAGAACATCCAGCATTTTACTATATTTTGGTAAATATTACACAACTTACCAAAATCTAACTTTAAAATGGGCTCATAGCAAACATACACATCAATAGATTTAAAAGACAAAGTGGTTTCTCTTTGGCTATTATATTATGGGATGGCAGAACTGTACATTTAACTTTTATATTTACCAATAAAAGCCCTATAAGACTGTTAAGCCCATTAGTGTGATGATCAGCTTCATAAAACTGAATGAAAGCCAATGAAAAGACAGATATCCACATCTTTTAACAGGAGTAAAACAGCAGATAATATCCATGCTCTTGAGGAGCCAATACCAATTTTATCAGACAGCAGATTAACCCAGTGCCAAAACTATGCTCTCCAGCCCTGTCTGAAATGGCACTTGTGGTTCTCTCTTAAAGTAACCACTGCCGGGAAGAGGCTCACCTCCTCTCAGTTCCTGTCTGAAACATTCAGTGCCTCCATGATCTGAAGCGCCAACACAAGCTGTAACAGCCCTCACTGTTGTAAGGAGACACACAGAACAAAAACAGCCTCATCAGTAGCTTCTAAAGTTAAAATGCTAAAAGGAGGAAGCTCCGTGTAAGAGAAAGCATGTTGGCTTTACAGTAAGACAAGTTCCAATCCTAGTGTCATCATTTATTAGCTGGGTGGATTTGCCAACATTGTTATATATAAAAAAAAGTTTCAGATGTAAAAATGTAGGACAAAAGACCATAGTTTTATATCCCTTAACAGATAACATCTTAAATAAGACACTTCAGCGCCTTCCCCCAAGAAGATACATCCCAGTCCTAACCCAAGCACCTGTAAACCATGACATTATTCTAAAACAAGGAGGTCATCACAGGTGCAGTTAACACTGAGGCTGAAATGACCACCTCTTATCCACGAGGCACCAACACACTCCTTCTCCAGAGAGTAAAAAGCAGCCTACAGCCCTCGGGCACCAGCACTGCTAAGGAGAGGATAATAAATTGGTCAGAGTCGGAGATGACCACCACAGTTCAAGCCTATGAGAAATGGGGTATCCTTAGCAGAAGCAAACATAATGGAAAATAGATTTGAGCAGTCATCTATATTCTCAAATATTTCTATATTCGAGAAAATTAGTTTCTAATTCTCAAGTGTCTTCACAAAATACTACCATAACACTAAGGAAGTACCTACTGCAATATTTCTAATAGCAATTAATTCTGAATCTATGTTAAAAATAAAGAAAACAATCTCATTTGTAAATAAGATTAAAAGTAAAAGACGACTAGTTTCTCTTTTTATTTAATGATTGCACATTGGGCTAAAGAACTTTTTAAATGAATAATCTAAATCCAAGTCACTAAATGTTTAAAGAAAACATGCAATTAAATAATCTTAGCAACAACAAATATCTATATACAAACACGAGCATTACCAGTAGTGACTTTTTATTTTTTCTCTTTTTTCAGGAGTCAACAATAATTGTTTCTTTAAAAAAAACCAGATATATAGAAACACAAGGCTTTTTCCTTTTCACAGGAAATTTAAAGAAAATAAATCTAGATTTACTTTAGTATGGTCTGCCCTTCCCTTCTTGACTCTCCAAGTATTCGAGGAAAATGGAAACACACCATCTACAAGCATTCTACCATCTCCAGGACCTATACAATGACCTGAAAATCAAAGAAAAATTAATGGAACAATGTCACAGTGTGCATAAAGTAATAACTGCTTTTTCCAGTCCAATTATTTTATGTATACCTTATACTTCACACTCCTATGACAAATTTAGGAAATTGCAAATGAAAAAAGAAGTACCAGCCAAAGGCAAAAAGTGTTTAACGGCAAACTGCTGCCATGCAGAAAATTAGTTTCTAATTCTCAAGTCTCTTCACAGAATACTACCACTCATAACACTAAAGAAGTACCTACTGCAATATTTCTAATAGCAATTAATTCTGAATCTATGTTAAAAGTAAAGAAAACAATTTCATTTGTAAGAGCACATGGAAAAAAAACATTCAGAAGTAAATTTAACCAAGTAGGCAAATAAAACTCAGGAATTATTAATAGCTCTTTTGAAAAATTTTAGACTGTTGAAAGATCTGAGTAAACAGTTAATATATGAAATCCTACCAACAAACAACTGAATTTAAGAAAAAAAGGTAGTCAGCCAGGCACAGTGCTGCACACCTGTTGTTCTAGTTACTCAGGCGGGTGAGGCAGAATGATTGCAAGTTTAAGGTCAGCCTAGGAATCTTACTCAGACCCTATCTCAAAAAAAACAAAAACAAACCAAAAAGGCAATGGGGATATAGGGCAATGCTCCCTGCTTCAACCCCTAGTACCACAAGAAAAAGCAAACGACAGGTAAACACAGAACACGTGGACAGAGGAAGCACATCTGAACACTTACTGGTCCCAGACAAGCAAACACGGCCTTCCTCAGCTGCTCTGTGTGTCCTTTCAGAACTTCCTGAAGAGCACGAGTCCTGGGAAAGCAGAGAGCTGTTATTTCTGGATTGAAGCTTATAGCTTAAGCTGCTGTTTTCATTTGCCTGTTGAAAGACTTTCTTAGCTGTATTAATCCTTCCAATTAAAACTGAACACCCAAGGGCTGGGGATATAGCTCAGTGGAATAAGCGCTTGCCTAGCAAGCACAGGGTCCTGAGTTCGATCCCCAGTACCACAAAAAATAAAAATAAAAAAAATAAAAAATAAAACTGAACACCCTGAGGAGGGAAACGAGGGGCACAAGGAGGTCTGCTTCATTGAGGGTGCTGGTAACAAACACAGAAGAGGAGGAAATTGGCACTGCAGCATGGGGTGGCTGACTGATTTCCACCAGGCTTCCAAGAGTAATGATGTGGGGGTGGGGTGCTCACAAGAGCCGGGTCCTCCCACAGATGACCCCACACAGCTCACAGCAGGGACCTGTGCCAGGAGACCCCTAACTAACACCCCTTACTGCAAGCATCAACAGCGGGCTGAATGCACCTTGGCCACCACCATCTACGTCTGTCCCAAATCCACAAATAAGAATGGTTTCACCTGAATTCTTGCCAAAATGTTTAGCTGGCCAGGAGGAAAACAGTAATCAGACATATCTACATCATAGGTCATGCTACAAATCAAAGAGCCTAAACTTTATAAAATATTTAATGTCATGAAAGAATTCTAAATGAAGAGAATAAAGAAACATGACCATCACAGGTAAATATAATCTTTGAAATCTGAATCATAAAAAAATAAAATAGTAAAATAAAAATATTTTGGGGAAAACTGAATATTTTAAATATGGCGTATAAGTTACTTTAAACTGCTATATCCAAGCTAGGTAACAGACTCGTGAGTAAGAGGAAAAATGCTGTTTTACAGAAGAAATGTCATAAAATGTTTGCAACTTCCTTTCAAACGATTCCAGGAAGGAAGTACTTAAGGAGGGACAAAGAATTCTAATGTGGATAAAGGACATAAAATCCACTATGCTGTACTTTTTCATTTCCTGCAGATGAGGGCGAAGTGAGACACACGAGAATACAGATGTTGTTTATCCATCCATAGCAGGAAAAACAATCTAAAGAAATCAAAGACTTAAATGTTTACATCCAGTAAGACCAACAGTAATTTTCTCATGTCAAATTTCTAAAAATAATCATAAACATTGGAACATACCTGACTAGGAACGCTTGCAGGTAACCTAAAATCTTTTTCTAGAGATTCTTGTCCTTCTAGGCCTTCATAAATCATTGCTGGAATTGCCAGTTGTTCAAAATAAGCCTCCAAATGATCATCATAAAACTCTTCAGCATCAATATCATCATCTACCAATAAGTGGGGAAAAATAAGGAGAAAAATTAGGCTTTCGCGTAGGAAGTGGCCATGTCCCACGTGAACAGTTTCCTCTGCCCAGGCCCTTCTGCTATGCCATTTCTGCCCTGTAGCCTGCTAACCACCGACTCAACCTCTACAAAACTTAAGCCAACATGAGCCTCTTCCTCCTGAAGACAGGGGTGTTATTTTACCCCAGCAGAGAGGAAGTTACTAAGATACACATGCATGTTTTTTCCAGCACCATTCACAATAGCCAGAAGGTAAAAAACTCCCAAGTATCCAGCAAAATGGATACACAAAATGTAGTCTATCTAGACAATGAAATAATATTCAGTCATTGAAAGAAATGACAGCCAGGTGTGGAGGCACACCTGTAATGCCAGCACTCAGAAGGCTGAGGAAGGATTGCTGGGAGTTCAAGGCCAACCTGGGCTGCATAGTGAGCTCAAGTCCAGCCTGCACTACAAAGCAAGACCCTGTCTCAAAAAAATAAAGTAGAAATTGACCTATATAATTTTTAAGAAGGCTGATAAAACATAAACACATCAATGAATAAAATGATTGCTTTTGCTGTCACGAAGAAAAACTAACAGCAGTCAGAAGCATTTAACAGGCTCTGACCTCACAAAAGGGCAGGGTGGAGACAGACCCTACCTAGCACACCTTCCCTGCAGCACCACAGAACAGACTGTTCAGAAAATGGTGTCGTGAGTAGTCAGCACTAGTGAAAAGGACAGAGAAACCTATCATGGGAAGAGGGAGAAAGATGGCACTGGAGTGGTTTGCAGAGTTCAGCAAGGGCAAGACAGAGCTGGAAGTCTCCATCACAGGCAGGGCCGTGGGGGGGTGCTGCCCTTGGAGATGAAGATTACAATCAACACCGGGAGCTTTAATGCTCGTAACACTTGATTTAGCAGTTCTCCTCAAAGAAGCTAGATCTGAAACAAGGATCCCTTAAGTTCACATCAGTAACTCCTTACCACGTTCCACAACCGGCAAGTATGGAAACGCAGCCGGCAGCAGACCTGCATCACAACACCAGGACGCCTTCATCCCACTCAGCTCATCACCTAGCCTCACAGCAGTCAACAACCTGGTACTGCATCTCTTCTGGGTTTCTTGTGGGTGTGTAAAACGGCCATGCAACCAGCGAGACTGGTCTCTAGTCATGGCCACTGGGCTCCCCTGCATGGCCACTGCTAGAGTCGCTCCTGCTTTTCCAACAGGACTTCTCATAGATGTAAGGCCAACCCAGCCGATTCTCGGCCCAGACAGCTTTATGGATGCCCTCCTGTGTCAGGAGTATCAGCCCCACAATTCTCAAGCACCGCTCCGCACCACTGAAGCCCACGCCACACAACCTTAGCTGAGCCATGCGTGCATCTCCTGCCTGTACTCGACTGAGGACTCTCACACAGGCTCACTAGCTCCACACTCCCACAGCGGGCGGCACCTCCAGGCAGCTACTCTGTACCTCAATGACGTCAGGCTGGGGGTGAGTGTAAGTTTATCAGGGTTCATACAAAGAAACACATGTTTTACATCTTAGTCACCCATCAGAAGCGGCCATCTTAGTGCCAGCGGGTAGAAGAAAACGGGGACCCAGAAGATGGGATGAGGAAGACTGCAACAGAGAGAGGACGAGAAGCAGAGAGGCAGGGCAAGGGCCGGGAAGACCAGAGTCACTCCTCAGTACCAGAAGAATCCTCCAGGCTTGTGAGCGACGTGAGTTTCTCGTTTTCTAACAAGCTAACATGGCTGAAGTCACTGTTTGGAGTCACGTCTTCAGGATGTTTCCCACCATCGGGTACAACAACCTAAAAGAAATAAAAGGCAGCGTAAAAGCAGCACATTCGCTCCTCTACAGAGCATGGTACACGGCTACAGGAAGAGCAAGTCCTGCTCCACCGACACTGCTCTCTGACTCTGAACACCGCACTGTACTCAAAGAAGAGCACACGCTGAAGCACCAAGGACACTCGTGCCCAGAGCAAAAAGACATTTCCCACCAAACGTCTATTTTACTTTAAACTAATATTAAATATTGAGTAAAACAATTCTGACTAGCTTGAGCAACAGATTACTAAACATGCACTAATTTTTTGGACATGGGAGCTCAGTTCAGTTTTACACTTGAGGACAGTGCTAAGCAAGTCCCATAAGTCTCTAAGGCACTGAAGCTCCGCCCCTCAGCCTTCTTATGACCTGAGACAAACTCCCACTTTTGCTAGGAGTACAGTTCCCTATAGACAAGCAGAAGACTTTCAACTAATATTAACCAATGTCTGATGTGAAATAGGAATTTTCCCTACCCTGTAACAACCTAGAAACTGGTAACATTATAAACATTTACCTTGTACTTCTGATTATTCATCCATGATCTTACATGAAAGTCAACAGAAGGGTCTGTTAACAAAAACAAAAACTGAGAAAATATTTTATCAGCTAAGTAGCCAATAATACCTAAGAACAGCAAAGAACTGAAAATTTTTATTATGAAACAGAAATACTTTCAAATGATGGTACAGGACTCCATCATTGGTCCACTAAGTTGTTAAAAATGCTAGGATGGAGGTCACATGGCAAGAACTTGCATTTGCAGAGCACTGACAGCCCAAGGGAACAGACAGGTCCATGCAGAGGGCATTGCTGTTGTGAGAGGGCCCAAGGCACTGTAACACCATGTGACCTTCATGTGGCCCCATGGCAGCAAGCCCCACTGGCCTGTTGCACAAGACCATAGAAAAGAAGTCAGTCAGCTATGTTAACACAACTATGGTCATGTAAGAAAATCTTCGTTTTTAGAGATGTACACTAAAATATACAGAAATACAACGATGTCTGTGATTTTAAAACAATGGGAAAAATACATGCTAAATAACATATTATAGCTATGTACGCCAAAAACATGTAATTTTCAATTTTTATTTGCAAATTATTTTTCCCATACTTTGTCCTTTCACTTTTCAATAGTTCCTTCTGAAGCATAAGTTTTCAATTTTAATGAAGTCCAATTTAGCTGTTTCTCTTTTCTTAAAGTGTGGCGAGCTAATGCCAGCGCAGGGATCTAGACTTATATAACTATTTGGCATTTTTCATTAAGAGGAACAGAAGTATCACTTAAATCTTTTGAATTATAATATACAAATGTCTATTCATTTCACCTATCTCCTTACTTAACATGCCCATACAAGGTCTTCTGAGCATGGCACTGCAGGCTGGAGTCACACACTATCATTGCTACACGCCAAAAGCATGCAGTTTTCAAACTCCACTCTTGATTTCTTTTAAAAAATGAAAGTGAATGTAAAGTAGTAAAAGGAATCAGAGAGAGATGCCTGCATTTTCTCTCCACAAATTTCTCCATGCTTTTGTTATCTCTCTCCCCCCAGACCACCACATCTAAGTTTGACAGCAATTGTTTGAATGATTCCCTTTGAGAATTTATAATTCATGAGTTACATAAAAAAATGCTCAAGGAACAGACACAAGTCAGGAGGAACACAGGCGCATCGGAGAGGACAGTAGAAGGCGCAGCACTGCAGGCTGCTCCCCACAGCGTCAGCACGCTGGCCACCTGGCAGCCTCACGGTTTCCAAAGGAAAGGCGGCCTCGGCCATGGTCAGCAGAGTCTGCTAAGGGCCAGCAAAGAGATCCCTTCCTACAGAGTGCCCTGGATATGACAGTATTAGGTTCATGCAGAGTAGAACATTCTCAGATTGCTACATGACAGCAAAAGATGAACACTGGTCCACAGAAGAGAAAATGAAAACACAAAATTTAAACACGCATCAGAAATGACTGAGTAGTTCAGGACCTGGTGCTTGTTTTAGAGCTGAAGCGCTGCCCCTAGAGGCTGGAGGCTGGCAGGCGGCTACAGTGTCAATGGGCTGCTCTTCTGCTCCTGATTCTTCATTCTGAAGAGACAACAGCTTCACAACAGCAGGGGAAGGGTGTGGACTTTCTGTACTGCTCTTTTTTCTAGAGAGAAGATTTTTTATTAGGGAACAGATTAGTAACAAAATGTTGGTTACCCGGGGTATTTATAAAATATCTACTAGCTAGTTACATATGCCATCATTCAAAAAGCAAAAAGATGGACACTGTGAGAAGAAACAGTCCTGGGTCCGGTCAGAACCTAAGGGAACTTTTCCTCCCACTCCTGCAGGCTCCTGGGTCCACAGCAACTCCCAGGGAGGAGAGTGCAGCGCGAGTGGCACCACGGGGGTAAGGAAGGAACTCTTCACTCTAGGCGACGATGGCAGGGGTAGGAGGGATGACTATAAATGGACACAAAGTCACTTGTGGCAGAAGACAGAAAGAGAGCAGGAGGCAAGATGGAGACATGGGATAAATGAAGAATTAGTCAGGACACATAGCTTCATTCCCAAATTTTCCTGCCCTGAGAAAAGAATACAGTATGACCAGCCAACCACTACAACCTGGTGGTGGAGACAGTGACAGATAGGACATTCTAAATTCACTACCCCTCAAAACTAGTACAGCTCTCCCTCATTTGTGAGCCCACAGAAACTTCTTGAGATAAGTCATAAGCCTCAAGTCAAAGTAGTAAGAACAACTTCCAGGATATCATTAAAAGGCGCTCTATAAAAATACAGCAAACCACCCACAGGCCAGAGGCCCCAGTCCACACCTACCCCAGGTTCTGGAATCTGAAAAGCCAACTGGGTTTGGAGAAAAAAGGAAACCTGCAATTCCTTTTCCCCTCACGTGCCTGGCACAGCAGGGCCATTACTCCTGAACCTCCTCTGGGCGCCGTTTCCTCTTGCGCACTCACAGGAGCCGCCACACCCTGTGAGGCCACTGCTTCCAGCCTGGTGCTTGTCGCTGCTTGTGGGGCTATAACACAAATCCTCACTCTTCATCACCACATGAAGCCCCTGCTGAGCCTTGCTGCCCTGGGTCACCTGCTCTCCGGAGCAGGACCTGCCTCTAGAACCACAGCTCTGTGAGCCTCTGACTGGCTGGGCCACCAGCATCCACAGAACCATACCCACTCTCCTCAACCTTCTGCTCCGCACACCCACTCCCCAGCTGGACCAATCACAGTCTCAACTCCTCATCCCCCACTGTCCATCAAACCACAATCTAGGCAAAATCCAGCTCTCCACCACTCCTCACTTGCACATCTAGAGATGCACCTGCTTGAAACATCACAATCACACCAAGTATTCCCATGTTAAATTAACAACATGACCTCAAGGAGGGCCCATGTCCCTTTGTCCTTCACTGTCTTATATACCCCTAAATTATTTTTTCTCTTTTCAAACCACCACCTCCTTTCCCTCCCCAACTTGGCAGCCACAGCTCCAGGTCACAGTCCACACCCCACCTGAGGCACTTAAGAGGCAGAGGAGGTGGTGGCATCCCAAGTGCAAGCAGGCACTGTCTTGGTTCTGCCCATCTGAGGCTGCCTCTCCACTCTCTGAGCCTTCCTCTCCAGGCTGTGCACACTGCCCCAGCAACGCTTTCTAAGCACTCGGCTCCCTCTTCCCAGATCATTCCCATTACTCCATCAGCATGCAGCGTAACCAGCCCATCACTAGAAGGCCTAACCCACGGCACCCACCAGCGTCAAAGCCCGCTCCGCCCCAGGGCTGCCTGCCCCCTCCAGCAGGCAGCTCCAGCCCCCATGCTCACTCAGTGGGCTGTGTCTTGCCCCACTGCCACCAAAGCTATGCACCGGGGCCGTTCTTGACACCCACTTTACTCAGGGGAGCTGGGTAGCCACTTCTGTAAACATGACTTTATTTGCTTGCTTGTTCTGTCTCATTGGCAGATGGGGTTTCACCACGCTGCCCAGGCTGGTTCTCAAACTCCTGGGCTAAAAGGCTCCTCCCGCCTCAGCCCCTCAAGCAGCTGGGACATAGCTGTGCACTTCCTCACTCAGCTACACACTTCTGCAGTGCCTTCCAAAACACTTCCTCCTGCCTCTGCTTACTAATGCAGTCTCTGTCCGCTCCTCCCACCCCAGCTCCTCAAGACCTGCGCACCCAAATTCACACCTCACATTCTTCGCCCCTATCCCCCGCACTCTGCCCAGCGGTCTCCACCCTTGCCCTATCTGTTCTAACAGCGCACCCAGTGAGCCCCTGTCACTCCAAGTCAGGTGAGGGTCCACTCTGCGACCGCAGTGCGTTCCACCCAGCCTGCATGTGGCAGCACCCTACCACAAACCTCTTCCCCAGAGCCTAAAGCTGCCGCATCACCAGACCCTGGCTCTCACTAGCCCCTCTGCACGAGACCCACACTGAGCACCAGTCAGCCTCCTGCAAGCATCTCAGTATCACCTATTTTCTTCCAGCACTTTTCCCTTTAACACACCCTGAAGTTGGTATTTCTGAGGGATAAGTTCTTGCTGTGGACACCTGGCTGGCCTCAAGCTCCAAAACTCCTGCCTCAGCCTCCCAAGTGAAGGAACTACAGCTTATGCCACCAAGCCTAGCTTAAAATGGGCATATTTTAGGAACTTCTGTCTCATATGTTTTGTGGATAAGTTTCCTGAGCATCTGAAAGTGCCTAGCACCCAGCAGGCTCTAAGGTAGAAAAACATGCAAAAGTTGATCTCTTCGCTATTAAGGCCATCATGGCCATTCACAACACAAGGCTCAGTAATGAGTACCACTACAGTGCAACCAGAGTGTCTATAATACCACAACCAAGAAGGAACTCACGGTGATCCTCCTGCCATAGCCTCCCGAGTGCTGGAATGACAGGTGTGCACTACCACACCTGGCTTGGGTGGATTTGTAAGGGCCTTTGAAAGAAAATATTTTTAACAAGAGGTGGGGGAAGGGGGAAGGAAGGAAAAGGAATATAAAAACAATTAAAATGTATTAAGTACATGCACCTATTCTCTACAATGAATGTTGTCATGATGTATTATAAACATGTACTAATAAAATTTTTAAAATAATGTACTAATAAAATCTTTAAAAACAGGGCAGATATAGCGGCACAAGCCTGTAATCCCAGCACTCGGAAGGCTGAGGCAGGAGGATCAGAGGCTGAGGCAAGAGGAGCGCTGTGAGTTTGAGGCCAGCCTGAAGTATACAGTGAAACCCTGTCTCAAAGAAGACAGCCAGGCATGGGGGCGTATGCCTATAATCCCAGAACCTGGGAGGCTGAGGCAGGAGGATCGCTGGAAGATCGAACAAGCCTGGGCTACAAAGTGAGCTCAAAGCCAACCTGAAATGCATAGCAAGACCCTGTCTCAAAAAGGCAGGAAAGGGGAAAGGGGAAAGGGGAAAGGGGAAAGGGGAAAGGGGAAAGGGGAAAGGGAAGAAGGGAGGGAGGGAGGGAGGGAGGACAGGACAGGACAGGACAGGAGGAAGGAAAAGAAAAGAAAAAAAGAAAGAAAGAAAGAAAAAGAGAGAGAGAGAGAAAGAAAGTCAGTCCAAGCTGGATGTGGTGGTGCATGCCTATAATCGTACTCAGGCGGACCACAAGTTCAAGGCCAGCCTGGGGAACTTAGTGAGATCCCACCTCAAAATAAAGAAACAAAAAGGGCTAGAGATATACTTCAGTGGCAGAGCACTTGCCTAGCAAGTGTGAGTCCCTTTGTTCAATCCCCACTAACACAAAGAAATAAAAAGAAGTTCATTACATCTGAGATAGCAGAATTGTATAATCTGCATGTCAAGCATAGACTTACACACAGCCATTAACATTGTGACAGATTTACATCAGTTGTAATTGAAAGATAAACACAACATATTAACTTTTAATAGTTCTAAATACATAATAAAAGGAAAAAAAGCAACGTAAGTAAATAAACAAACATAAGTATAATCCTATCTTGTAAAAAACACAAGTACGTATCTGCACATGGAAAGATGATGAGCGAAACTCTAACAGCACCCTTCAGTTAGTGCGGCCACAGGGCTTTTCTGTCACCCTAATACTTTTGTTTTCTACTTCTTTCACTGAGCACATATTACTTTTAGAGTCAGAAAAAAAATGTTTTAAAAGATTCAAAATGTGATTAGAATGTATGAAGAAACCCAAGATGCCTAGAATTGCTCAGAGACACACTCCCACTCTGCACTCCACAGAGCCGAAGATGGCATGGACTTACTCCTCATCCTGGAAGCTGAGCTGCACCCTCTCCCGGGCTTCAGCGTCACTGCAGCAACTGGGAGACAACTCGGAGGGAGCTGAGAACCTCCCCTCTAAGTAAGAGGCCTGGATATCAGGACACCTGCACAAAATTATTAAGAATTAAATCAAGTCTGAAGTTCACCAACCTCCAGGGAAACAAGACAAATAACACACCAAGTGCTCAAAGCCACCACCTTCCGTGCAAAGTACCAGACACTGGACAGCAACAGAGTGATGATGACTTGCATCCACACTGCCACAGACACTTCACAGCTGCAAGGACAGGCAGCTTCTTCAGGCCCAAGGTGACCCTCACCAAGTGGCTAGGGAGGAAGGAGGTGAGAGGGCCAGGTACCGAACTACCCACAAGACTGTGTGAACTGGACGCATTACATTTGGAGTGTACGGTACATTTAACCCACCTATTTGGTTATAAAACCAGAGTAAGAATAGTTAAGAAAATAAATGCTGGTTTAGTCCCTAAGAAAGAGAAACCTGACCGGGGGAACTTAGGGTTACCAGAGAAAGTGCATGGACACATGGGAGGGGAGAACACATGGGAGGGGGGTAGAGGGACAGAGGGGTAGGGGAGGGGAGGAGACGGGGAGGAGAGCCACGCAAGCCCAGAGCAGCACGACTGGGCTGAAAAGAAGCACAAAGCAGCCCCGCACAGTTCTAAACACACGGGGCCCCACACCACAGCCACGCAACTGACTTCAGGAGCAACCAGTAGGTCAACCTTAGGAGACAGTTCACGAGCCTCCTGTGTAGCTACAGGTCTGTGCTACCATCTTCTGAAACATGGACAAGAAGCAGACTGACAGAGGTACACAGAGAAGCAGAGTGGAAGACAAACCACGGCCCAGCATTCCCAGGCCCAACTCCAGTCCTGCAGCTGCAGCCTGGCCAGGCACAAGCAGAGGCAGGTGTCGTACCTGTTATCAGGGCTGGCTCTATTCCTCGCAAGAGTGGAAACAGCAACGGGCAAGCCAAGGTTTGAAGAAAGAGTGACATCTTCCAAAACCCCACTATTACCAAGTAATGAACTGGCTAGAAAACTTGGAAATGACTCTTCTGTTATGCCGCGAAAATCTTCCATCTCACTGCAACAACAAAAGGGGTTTGGTTTTTTTGGGGGTTTTTGTGTGTGTGTGTGTCTTTTTGAGGCAAGGTCTTGCTCTGTAGTTCAGATTGGCCTTGAGCTCACTTTGTAGCCCAGGCTGGCCTCGAGCTCACAGCGATCCTCCTGCCTCAGCCTTCCAAGTGTTGGGATTACAGGTGTGTGCCACCATGCCTGGCTGACAAAAGTATTTTTATAAATAAATACTATCATAAAATCTTTTCAAGTGGTTAAATACAAGTTACAATAATCTCAGGAAATTAATAGTCTTAGGAAACAATTTTTTTCCTGCAACATCCCTAAGAGGGAACATTATATGAAAATACTCTGGGGTAAAGGAAGTCTTAGAATACCTTGCTGCTTTACAGCTGAGAACGGACACCCACTTATTATCGGGACTGACACAATCAACCCAGAGTAAGACTGTAAGAATAAGACTGTTCTAACAGATTTCTGGTAATACAGACTAATTTAATTATTCAGTAAAGTAGAAAGTTCAGACCACAAAGGAGCTATAAAGATTGTTCATAGACGCTCACCTCTCCACTCTGCACCTGGCCCAACCCCTCTCTAGGCACCAACAATCACTCACTCTAGCAGTGCCTCTCTTCCACATGCCAGTCTTCCCTGCACCTCTCCCCACGCTGTGTGCACTGCCAGCTAAGTCCTCCTGAGCTCACCCCTATCAAGCTTCTACCTCACCATCCCACTGCAACAGGTCCCGCCCACCTCACACCTACCTCCCTGTTGCCAGGCCCTAGAATGCTACCTCAACCTATAAGAACGCATGTGATGTATATTCCTTACTCAACTTCGAGATGCAGCTGCCAGTTTTTCAGCTCACTAGCTGCTTCTTTCCTTCTATATCTCCTGGACCTTGCTGCAGTGGAAGGCCTAGAGCTGGTCCTAGTCCTCCCTCACTCCTACACCACACTACTTTCAGTATCAGAGCTTTAAATACTATAAGAGAGCTACAGCTCTGGCTTGGGGTTTTCCCTCTGGACTTTAGATACTCAACTGCCAGCAAGACATCTTCACTTAGACACCTGACAGGTACCTAAAACTCATTTTTTTTTTTCTGGAGACAGGGTCTCAATATGTAGTTCAGACTGGCCTTGAACTCACTACGCAGCCCACCTGCTCTAGCTCATCCCCGTGTGCTAGAATTACAGGAGTGCACTGCCACATCCAGTGAATAAAACTCAAACCTTGACTGCACCTGCTTCCACCGCTCAAGAAAGCCTGCTCTTCAGTCTTCCCCACCAGAGAAAACAACAACGCTAACCTCCACCAGCTTAAGCCAAACACCGGGGCCATCACTGATCTCAGCCTCTGACACCTGAGCCATCCGTTGGCCCCCGAAGGCTATACTTGAAGGAGCATCCAAAACCAGCAGGCCTCAGAGCTACTGGTGCCACCTCCTGCCATGCTGCCTCTGGCCTCAGGGAAGTAGATCTGGGTCCACTGCCCTTGCTCACATTCACTCTGCACCATTGGGTTCCCCACAGCGCCCAGTGAGAGACAGTCCTGATGCCCCAGGGTCTTCTTCCACTGACCATCCCAGCTGCTGCAGTCCCTCAGAAGCATCAGGCAGGCTCTGGCCAGGTGTCTTCGTTACTTTTCTCTCGTTGCTGAGACAAAATACCCAACGCCCAAAATGAAGGAAAGGTTTATTTAGCTTACAGTTTGTGGAGGTTTCAGTCCATACTTGGCTGGTTCTGAGGTAGAGTGGCACAAGGCGGAGGGCAAACTGTTCAGGGCAGCAGAGCACAGCATAAACCACAAGCAAAAGGGAGGAACGGCTGCAAAGATAAGGCTGAGGCGATCTCTATAGCTGAGAAGGACCAAGAGAATGGAAAAGATGGCCTGAGGGCATCCAGAGAAGTGGTCTCCATCCTTTGCAGCCTCAAAACTGCAAAAGTGAAAGACCTTGCCTTGAGAAAGAGGCTGCTTGCCTGTGATTCCTTCCTTTTGCTGGTTGCTTTGCTGTGCTCAGCTGCCATGAACCTTGGCACTGGGGAGGCTTACCGTAAAGTCTGCCCGCAGAACTGAAACTTGGAGAAAAGGCTGACTTTGGAGCAGTGAAAACGCCAGAAGACAGACCTCAAAATAGCCATAAATGGGAACACTGTCACATCAACAGCTGTCCTCCAAACCAGCGCGCGGGAAAGGACCTCATGTTTTAGCTAACAAAGTCTGAAATCAAAAGCAAAGCAGAGTGGAGTGACTAAGCCTTCCTTTCTGGTTTTGCGGTCTGTTCATAAAGAAACCATAGGGATAGGTAAGGTGCTGAGAATAAAGGATAAGAAAATAGCAGAAACCGAGCGAAAAGGGGTGACCCGGGCAGACCCCGCAGCGTGAAGTTAATCCCCCGTCAGCCCGGGTCTGTTTTACACAAAAAAGCGAGGCTAGCTAGGCATGGTGGCGCACGCCTGTAATCTCAGCACTCGGGAGGCTGAGACAGGAGGATCGTCGCGAGTTCGAGACCACCTGGGCTACAAAGCCAGCGCAAGCCCAGCCTGACCTGCGTACGAGACCCTGTAGCAAAAAGAAAAAAAAAGCGAGGCTCGAAAAAGGGACAGCGCGCAGCCACGGCCATCGGCCGGAACCCCGGAGCCAAGCGCCCGTCCCTCAGGGCCAGCAGGCATCGGGCTAGGGCGGAGAGGGAATGGGGCCGCAGGCCTAGGACAGCGGGGGGCCTGGAGGCTCACCCGCTCAGGGCCAAGCTGAGACCCGCGCTGTGAAGCAGGCTGAAACTCGCAGAAAGGCGCGCGCAGCCGAGTGCGCCTGCGCGAACCGCCCACACCGCGGCTTTCCGGCAAGACGTACCGCACGCCCCTGGAGTTCACGACCGTTCGCGGCACGGGTAAGGGGCGGGGCTACGGAGCGGGGCCTCGGTGTGGCCCTCCGATTGGGCAGCGTGAAGGGCGGCACACACTGGGGCCGCCGATTGGCGGAGACAGCGCGAGTTGGGTTTGAAGTCTGAGCGCGTGCCCGCAGGCGCTGGAATCTCGGGATACCTCGCCGGGCACGCTCCCCGCTGGCTGCCCTCAGGGGCTCTCTCGCGTGCACGCTTACCCGTACGGTACTGCCGGAACAGCGCGGACCGTCCCGCACTAACCGTTCTCGGGCCAAGGCGCGCGAGCTCTCGCCACACCCAGCGGCCACAAGAGGGTGCCCTCCCGAGTTCCCGCCATCCCTGCTCCCTGAGTTCGGAAAGGCAACTCATCTCCAAATCCCCCCTAAATATGTCCACGCAGAGGGCCGTAAATCGGAGATGAACGGCTGAAATGTCTGTGAGGCTGCCATTCACCCTGAAACCTTGCAAGCAGCTCAGGAAGTGTCTGTGGGGAGGCTCCTGAGAGGGACCAACCATCAGGACAAAGTGAACTCCTCGGCCCCTAACTTGTTACTTGTTGAAAGCTTTATTTGTTTTCTTCTGAGGTAGTCAGTGACTGACCACTGGCTAAAAATAGTGATTTCACTTGGGCCTACAATGCCCAGTAAATACTAAAGCAGAACAAAGCCTGAGCTTCAATTTGTCTGTTTACTACCTTAAAACTTTGGGTCAGATCCCTACTCTGGACACGGGCATGTTAATAACTTAGAGAGGGTCTTTCTAAAAACTGGCAATTCAAGCTTGAGTAACCCATAATTTACAAAACCTGTTTTCATCTCCCTTCAAAACTGACACCAAGAGATTACAGGGACATTGTTACCAGTGAGCGCACACAGATGTCTCCAGTCATTGCCCTAAACCTAAATTCACCTTCAATTCCAGCAGATCCTCCAAAATCCCAAGACTGTCTCAAGCATTAACAGTCACCTAAGACTTCTGAGACATCCTGCAAAGTCAGAACTGAAGTAATGATCAACCAGGCCCCAGCCTACCCCAACAATTTAAAAGCTGTCCTTCCATTTGTCAACAGGCTAATCTCATCTCCATCCGCGCTGTGTCCCCCCAGCTTCCCTCTTTTCCCTAATTCTGCTTAGTCAATCAACCTGTGCCTCTGACACATCCTCAAAAGGCTGTCACTTTCTTTGTTACTCGGACAAAGTACTCGACACCCACAACTCAGAGTGATGGGTTTTTCCCCCAGCCTCTCCTTCAATAATCCTGGCGACTACAGACAGACACCTCATGGCAACTTTTTAACCCTGAAGACCCAGCTGGTGACCCACTTCCACTAATGCTCCAGGTTATACTTCCTTGGTCCTACAGCCCCGGGTCACTCCTGCTATTCCACAGCTTCTTTCATATCCCCACAACACGCTCTCACAATCCTCCAACTTCACAGAACGTTGGCTCTACGTCCCTTATCAGCAGGACCTATACATGACAGCTCCTACAGACTGGAATTCCTCACACCTGTCCTTTCCACATAACCCAGCCACAGTAGGACCACTGATGATCTATCCTTCTCAGCTGTGGCCGGTCAACCTCAGCTGCCTGATCTCTCAGGTCAAAAATACTTCTCTACGATTAAACGACCTACCTCACTGCACACACTATGTCACACACACACACACAAGACAGGGCTGTCTGTCCACCAAAAATGGTTTATAGGATGCAAAGAGGGAGCATACGCTTGTCTTCCCCCAAGGTGGACAGGTTCATGCACACTGGCCCTATTAGTCCCTGCCCTAATAATAAATTCTCAAGAAACCCTATAGATTATCACCCCTCTCCCAACCTCCAGATATTCATCTAAACTGCAAAACTAGGGCTGTTATACTCCCATCCTTATAGGAGGAAGCATTTTCACAGTATTAGGAATAGCCGTGGGAGCAGGAGGAATGGGTGTGAGCACACATGCTCAGCAGCTGCACACCACCAGCTCTCCCTAGAACTTCACCAAGGACCGATGACATCACACCTGCCATACATTCACTTCAAAACCAGGGTGATAGTCTTGCAGCACTAGCTCTCCAGAATCGACGTGCCCTTGACATCTTGACAGCTGAGAGGTGGCGCCTGTGTTGCGTTGGGAGAATGCTGCTACTTTGTAAATGAATCTGGGATCCTTATGGACAAGGTAAAAAATCTTCACACCTGGCTTGAACGTAAACGCCCGGAACTGAGAAACTACCTCCTTCCCCTTACGTCATGGTCCTGGTGGAATGATACATTTGGGTCATGGGCACCAGTCTTGCTACCTCTTCTGGGACCTATAATCATGATAATGACCTGTTTACTTGTGGGGCCCTGCATTTTTAAACTTTTGTCTAGTTTTATTCAATCCAGGCTTCGTGCAATCACGGACAACGAACTCGCCATCCTAGCGGACAGCCCCAACACTGGCCTCCATGTGAGCGGCAACTGTCATCCCCTTGCCACCCCTATTCAGCAGGAAGCAGTCTAAGAGAAGTCGTCACCTCCTATAACCAAAAGACGGGGATGATGGGTTTTTCCCCTCATAATTCCATTAGAGGTGCTATGGTGCTACCTGCTGGAAGCTATGTGCTGTGGCACTGACCAGTATGACCGTGACCCAAGATGGCACTGACCATTAGAGACCGTGTGCTAAGCCCCACCCTTCTTCCTCGGAGTCATTTCATCACTTCCTATTCCCCTTTGTAGTATCCTAGTTCATTTTCCCCACGCTCCCCACCCAGTGCCAGTCTGCCATGTCAGCTGGTCTGTCCCCTTAAGCCCCGCCCCCAGCCTGGCGATTTATAACCATTGTTCACCCACCAGGTCCTCAGTTCACCTCCCCCTTTCCCCTCCTCACTGTGATCTCCGTGCCCACAATAAAGGCATTTTATTGTTACTTTCTGCACCATAAACTTACCATAAAAGTCGTTTAACTCAGCTTAGTTTAGAGGTTCCCCAAGACTATGGAGTCTCCTGGCTCCTAAGACAGGACAGTATGGCAGAGGAAGAGCTGCTCACCTCACAGCACCCAGGAGCAGTCAAGGGTGGAACGAGGAAGGCCGACGTGTCCTTCCGGGTCAGGCCACCTCTTCCAACCAGACCCCACCTCCTAACAAGCCAGTTATAAACCCAGTGCTCCGGTCACCATCCAGCGGCTTTGGTGGGGAAACGCCTAGCCAGAAAGGCCGTAGTACCTGCCTGGGCCACACTGAGGCCCCTATGGGGGTGCCTTCTGAGGCGCATCAGTAACACTGAGCTCCAGCCAAGGTAATATCACTTGGCAGTGGGCCACCATTCACTGCCAGTCATCTTGTGGCGCCCTCACCAGGTGCTGAAGCTGTGTGCCACCCACCACTGCTGAAACCAAACTCCTCACAGGATGGGAACAGAGTACATATAAACACCATTCTTCCCACTGCTTCTGGTTCTTGTCTTCACTGTATAACTTAAGAGCCCTATATAAACAGAAACTCAGTAAGGGGAAGGCTAACAACTTTTGGTATTTTCCCATTAGGCTTTGTGCCTCTGTGACTCCTAAATAAGTCATTTACTCAGCAAGCTGGACTTGCCTAAGTTTTTTAGTCAGCACCTCCCAAAGTGAGAAGGTGTTTCTTTCACATTTCCTAGGACATTCACAGTGAACAGCATCCTTCCTCCAAACATTCCCTCACGTTGCCAGAGCTCTGCCGGACAACACTGAGGAACCTGGCAGGTCCTCTATGGACAGAGATCTAAATCCGTTACCAGTAGGCACAAGCCGGCACTGGGGACCAGGCTGTCTTAAGGCTGGGTCCCGGCTTCCCCTTCCTCATGCTGTGCAGCCTTGGCCAACAGCACTAAGCCACCAGCCTCCTCATCCATGAAACAGGGAGCATCTGCCTCCATGGTTTGTTATAAGGATCTTAGCAGTGAACACGTATCTATCTAAAAGGCACTGGCTCATGAAATATTCAAGTATTAGCTCTTATCTTACACCTCAGTACCCATCTTTCCTTGCCAAATGGAAAGGAAGCACGGCCGCTATGACTTCCAAATACGACACTGAATAGAGCCAGATGAGCCCCACAGGAGGGGCGCTTCCAGGGAATCAGCTGAAGTGACACCCACGCAACTCAGAGCCAGCCGTCTCCTACAGCCTCCCCTGAGCAGGTGCTCTCCATACTACACCTCAGCCACTGGCACCCACTGCTTTCCACCACGTGGCCACAGAGCACGACCACATCAGCAGCCCGCTGGGTCCCTCCACTTCCCCTACTCTTTTATCAGACTCTCATCCTGTTCCTGGAATGCAACCCTCCTCTCCCTTAGCCTCCTGCACCTCACTTATTCCACCTGTGAAATCCCGCGTCCTTCCAAATCCCGCCAGCTCAGATAGGTCGACGGCTTTTACGCTTACTGTAACTGCTACTTTTCCTATGAAGCGGAGTTCCTGTTACCTTTTGTAAACCTGAAAATGCTTTCTCCTACTAGATAAATGTGTGCTGATTCCTTACTGTAATCACACACCAGTGTCCAGAAAAGTATCCTGTGGCGTGGTCTTAGTTACCTCATTCTGACTCCAAGTTAGTTCACTAAGTGAAACCTCAAAGACATAAACTGTCGAGAATATAGTCAACCTTAAGTTAGATCTACCATGAATCTCCAAGTCCTTTAACAAAAGGCTCCTGACATTTAGAAAGGGTTTGTTTTACATTGGAATGCTAAACTTACAGACAAAAGTTTAATGATTAAACACAAAATTCAAGTGTTCCTTAAATTAATATGATATAGTCTACCAGCTTTCTATACTCTGCATGTTGAGAAGCTCTCAAAGTAAGGCACTATTTAAGGAAAGGCATCTATGAAAATGAGCATATATGTGGTTATGACAATTATGTGGCCTCTGTGATTAACTGGACACACATGAAATGCTTTCAAAATGCTGTCATGGTCGATAGCTAAATCCTTGATAGTCCCAAGAAAGTAGAATGAAAAATACGAGTGCCCCACAGTTTTAATTTTACCATAGTATGACGTATATTCTAATTTCTAACTTTAAAATATTTTGGAAAACAGTAATTCTAATGTTGGACTAAGAGATTCAATTCCATGTGTCAGTTCTAGATGTTAATTCATATTTAGCTTTCCATCTTTTACACATAATGCATCAAGTACAATGGGACATACCTGTAGTCCCGAAGTACTTGTGAAGGATCTCAAGTTGAGACCAGATTGGCAAGTCTCAAGACCCTGTCTCAAAATGAAAAGGGCAGGAGACACCTTAATGGTAGTGTCCTGAGTTCAGTCTTCAGTATCACATATAGGCATGTGTGCACACAGACACACCAAAAAGTTAACTGCTTGCTCCAAATATGTCTGGGCTTTTTCTTTTTGCGACATGGTAGAAGAAACTTTACCAACTATCTTAAAGTAATTCTACTTTTTACAAAGCAACAGATTCATAATCTTTAAAATATATTTTATTATTAACCTACTTGGCAGTAATTACAAAAGCTTTCAACAGTCATTCCGAGTAGTGAAAGGCAATTTCCTTTAATTAAAAAAAGACAAAAATATCCATATTATGTTTTGCTGCTTTATACACAGGAATGATCTTACATACCATCACTTGCAACAATCACCTGTAAAAAGTAAAAACATTTCTGTGTCTGGAAGGCAGAGTGAACTCCATGGTATGTTTCCACATTAACCAATATGAGGAAGCAGAAGAAACTTAAGACTATGGTAACAGTGCAAAATGAAATTTACACAACACACACTCTGAAGTCAGCTACTGTGCAACTTTCACATTAAATATTACTTGTATGCATCTCCTCTCATCAAAGGTTATTAACCAGGGAAGCCAGTGTTCCTTTGATGCAGACACAAAAACAAGTTTAGGATCCAAATACTGTTCTGGTTGTAATACATGCAAGACAGACCCTAAATAAAAAGTCTTTTGAAAGAAAATGAAGAACAAAAAGCAGCCAGGAATAAAGCATTTACAAGCATTGCATAAGGCCTTTAGATAGGTGTTTTAAACCCCTTCGTTCTCAGGTAAGGGATTAAGAGGCCGAGAGAGGTATCGTCTGCGAGGGTGAGGATACTGGACGTTGGCAGTGTCAGCATCGCAAGAGTGCTCTAGCGGAGGAGGAGGAGGAGGAAGGAGCTGGGCATAACTGGACCATCGCGATCCAGCCCGTGGGGAGTCCAGAGGGGGAAAGAAATACCTGAAACAATGAAGACAGGAACAAAACACCAAAACAAAATAAAAACAACAGGAAAAAAAAAAAACAGAAGAAAAAGAGAAAAGTAGTAAATACAAAGAGAACCAAAGAGGAGAAAACACATGCTGGAAAAAAAGCTTTAGTATATTCATGCCAAAACTAACAGAACATAACAGCACAAATCAAGACCCTTACTCAAATCAAGATTGCTTAAGCAAATATAGAAATTTAAAGAAAGAAATACAATCTGTTAAACTCAAAATGTCAAAAAAAACTATCAGTATGAATGTTACAAAGAAAGACATCCGTTTTCTAAATCTGAAACATTCTCCAATCTTTCAGAGACAAGTGAGGCTGTGGTTACAAATCGCTCTGCTGACAGCTGTGCCAGCAGCGGGCTCCTCTCGGAACACACACAATGCCGAAGACCACGCACTCTACCCAGCACGGCTGCTGTGCAATCAGAACACACTCATTCTTCTACAAGAACCTTTGAATTGCTGCAGGACTGTGGTAAGTAAAAGGCTCGAAGAATTCTTATGCATTACTTTCATTCTGCCATCTTTTAACTTACCATAATAGCACACACTTTAACAAATGGGAAGATGGATGGCTTTGTCGGTCAGAGTCAGAACTGTAGAGGATAGGAATTCATCGAAACAGCCAACGAAAGAAATTCCCAAGCCCAGTGGTGGAATGCTAAATTATTCTGCATGCACACATTCAGTAAAAATGTAGCTACTTGTTTCCAAATTTGTTTTGATAGAAACTTTTAGTTGTGGAATAACACCATAAATATATACATGCACATATAAGAAACATTTATCTCTTTAGTGAATATGAATTGAGAACTTATTAAAGGTGTTTCCATTTTCCTTTACCAAATTATAAATGAAACAATACCAAATGTTCCACTTGGCTACAAACTGTACAAACTATTTTTACAGTATTAGTACTACTTTGCTAATTTACCCTTTAATATGTTTTAAATATTACAAAGAAATGACAGTTATATAGAATATCATATATAAAGCAACTCTACAAAAGATAAACAAATTAGCACTCAAAACAATCTTTATGAAAAATATTTATTCAATATTCAAATTAAAATTATAAAAATTCATCATTTGCCTTATTGTTTTAGAAAACAAAAGAAATATACTTCTATTCTCCAAATGGAATAAAATGATAGTTTACCTCCTCCCAACTACTTTGTAAGGACAATAACAACCCTTCTAAGTTTTAAACCCAAGTTAGTTTCAGGAACATTTCAAAAAAATAACAATCCTTTTAAGTTTTAAACCCAAGCTAGTTTAAGGAACATTTCAAAAAATTGTTTTGGTGACTGTCTCTCAAAAAGCCTCTCCGTTTGTATTTAAAGTTTCAAATAGTGTCAACAGCTGACTAGTACAAATAAATGGTCTCCACTGTATTTTTAAAGGCCTTTTGGACTGCGTTTGGTAGTAAGCAGGTTGCTGGTGTATCTTGGGAGAGGTCAAACGGCGCTGGGGAAGGGGAAAGGAGCTCACTTTCCATTCCTGTGTGCATGCAACAAGCAGCAAACAGCAAAGTTATCCATTAGCTTGTGCTCAGCTGTGCTTTCTGTTAAAGGACATAATACAAATGGAGAAGGGAAAATGCATCACAGATCTAACACAGAGGTTATCGGCACAAGAATACAGATCAAAACATCACAGCTACAAACAAAGCAAATACACGGTACAGGCAGCACCAGAAACGCTTTAGAAATTAACCCTACTATTCATTGCTTCATGGAATTATCTGTATAACCTGCTAGCCTATACGACAACCTGAAACTGTTTTAATAGATGCAAATACTTAAAACTTCAAAATTAAATAGCTAGACTTCTTTATAAAACTTTAACACTATAAAAATAGTTGAAACTTCAAATACAATTTTCTTACACTTAGGGTGATAATAAATGTGGGACAATTTATGGATGGTTTTGAAGTCTCCTGAACCCTTCCAAAAGCATATTAATAATCTTAGCATACAGACTCACACATTTGAACCCCAAATATAAACACAAAAGGACTCTGCACTATGTGAGATGTTCTAAACATTCTTTATTATGACAAACAAGACCCTAACATATGCTTGGTATTCCAAAAATCAAGATCTCAGATTTTATCATTTCTTCTAATGTTTTCTTTTTTTTTTTTTGAGACAGGGTCTCACTGTGTAATACAGGCTAGCCTTGAACTAGCTTATGCAGCACATGCTGGCCTCAAATTCAGTGATCCTCCTGCCTCAGCCTCCCATGTGCTGGGATTACAGGCATGAGCTACCACGCCCAGCTTTCCATTAACATTTTAAACACATAACCTAAACCATTTAACTCACTCTCTTCTACAAAGTATTAGTTAATATATTTTATTAAAAACTCTAGTTTGAACTGATGCAAAAGTCACATTATGAGCACCCAAAACCTAAATGCTCTTCTAGGACTAAGCCCTCTTCACCCATATTTCCCCTTCTTCTCACTGCTGCCAAAGCAAAGCAGAACCTTCAACAAAGCAAGAAACACTTTTACTGACAGACTACTAAATTTCAGACTTTAAAGGCTTTACAACCTACCTGTAAAAACTATGACAGCTTACAAGATGAAGTTTTAAATTCTAGTGTCAAAATTATGTATGAATTTTTTCACTCCATCTTAAAATTCAAGTAACATGCCTTTAGTATGACTACCAGAGTCATTTAAAAAGATTGTTTCTAGTTTACCACAAGCAGCATACCTGCCAGCAGAAGATCCATTTAATGAGCTCTGAAGGTTAGGGACGTTTGAACCGAGGGAAGGGTTTGAGTTTCCCTGCTGAGAACTCCCATTGACTGGGCTCCCATTACCTTTCAGGATCCCAGTGCACTTCCAATTGTCCATATAATTAGCTGCAAGGAAAATCAAGTATGTTAGCATGACTAACCCTACCATGTCTTACAAGGAAAGAAACAGATAGAGGTCCTAGACCACAACTTCTTTCCAGGTAAACATGAGAGATAATTT
Organism: Dinomys branickii; assembly: GCA_004027595.1. NCBI lineage: Eukaryota > Metazoa > Chordata > Mammalia > Rodentia > Dinomyidae > Dinomys > Dinomys branickii. The sequence continues at coordinate 97,251 of PVLD010004624.1, forward strand.
TTAAGTGCAATATATACTACTCCAGTTTGACACTTTTTTAAAGCTTTCAAAAGATCATTAATTTTAAAAAATTAAAGTTATCATTATCCATTTCTTCTTTATAAAATAAATATCAGTATAGACAATTCTCTAACCTACCACCTTACCACATCCATGAAGTTAATATAAAAATAAAATGTCTTTACTATGATAAATTTGTGTAGGAAAGAATAAAGTTGTCCTCTTGCTTATGAAAGCACAAGTTGTGTGGATGCCATTCTATGGACACAAATTTAGGTAATAAAACCTTTTGAGTGGGGGTTGAAAGGCTTAGCCAATGTGGCTTCATCCTGTGAAGATAAAATTGGTACCAGAGTCACTGACCCCAGCAAATACAAGTTAGGGAAGCTGCTGGGTGCAGCTGGGTGGTCCTGACTAAGGCCCAGAGGCAGAAAGAACAGCAAAATCCTTAAAATAAAATTGCATTAAGTAGAGGAAAGTCTGGGCTGCTTCTACCACAGCCTACACCTGAACAAGGGAGGCCTGCAGGGCTTCCCAACTACACTTGGGGAACAAAGACCGCTCAAGGTGAATGGACAAACAGCTGTAACTCCACAAGCTATGTGTGAACATGACCACTCTGGGGATGCACAAGCAGATGCCTAAGCCAGGTGGATGAACTGCCCTGGGGAGGTGGGACTCACGACACTCACTCTATGCACTTCCCGCTCAGCAAAGGGCTATAAGGAAACCAAGCATCCCAGGCTTCTTGGGCTTTGGAGTTACAGAGTGGAAGTAAGGAAGACACTGACCAGAAGACTGGTCATCGAGAGCATTTAATGAAATCAGCAATGACCAGGGTCCTGCTTGAGTGTGCAGAGCAGCCACACGTTACCTATAGTACACTGTCGTCTCATTGGAGATGCCACATGCTCTGCTACAACTGCCTTAGTTTTTGTTTCTAGAGGCTGTTTTGTTTTTGGTGGTAACTAGATGTTAAACTCAAGGGCATTCAACTCCTCAGCTTTTTTTTTTACTTGGATATAAGGACTCCCTAAAATTGCTCAGTCTGGCCTCAAACTTTGAACCCTTCTTCCTCAGACTCCTGAATGCCTGGGATTAGAGGCATGCACCCCACATACACCTATGACAATTACACGAGTTTTATAAGTTGTTTCATTCCACATAGAAACTTAAAAAACAATTCAACTAGCCAATGACTGTGATGATCTAGGTAAACTAATGGTCAAAATAAATATAAAACACTGATTTTAAAAAACAACTATAAAAATAATTTTTCAAGATATTTTAGAGCATATGTTTTTAAGTGAAAATTCTCAAGTAAAAACAGAAAGCACCCTACTTTAAGCCAAATGTGGTGGCACCTACCTGTAATTTTAGTACTCAGGAGGCTGAGGCAGGAGGACTGCCTCAGTTCGAGGCCAAGCTGGGGTACATAAGTGAGTTCAAGGCCAGCCTGAACTACATAGTAGGAGCCTGTCTCAAAAACAACAACAAAGAAAGCACCCTACCTTTCCACAATCTGACACAGCCGTCATCTCCTGAAGATGCTAGCACTGTTCCTGTTATGTTCCAACTCACTCGCCAAACCTGAGAGTTATGGTTATCAAACTGTGCCACGATATGGATTTCAAATTTTGTTGGCCCACCTGAGGAAGTAAGTTCTTTCCTATAAATTTAAAAAAAAAAAAAAATCCTGAGGAATTCTGAGGAATAAGCAATACCAACGGGGACAGCAGTGCAGCCCCGGGTGGAGCTGCCTATCCAGCATAAATGAAGTCCAGGCTCCGCCCCAGCTCCAAGGGGAATAAAAGAGAGACAGAAAGAAATATAAGTGGTCTCAGGCACCCCTCACATTACTTTGACAATGCGTAATTTGCATCTTCATTTGATCCCCAGGACCTCTGTGATCCCAGCCCGTGAATGATACTCAGTCCCTCCCACTACAAAAGATAACGAGAACACTCATCTCGTCTGTTCCCACAGTTCTCCACTGCAAATGTCCTGGTTACACACAGAACATCCATCAAGGAACCCATTCTTCAGATCAGTTACTTCAATTCTCTTCCAAAGGAGATAGGAGGCAAGCATTTTTAAACCTGTCACTTGCAAAACTCACCTCACAGGCTTTAATGTGAAAATTCTCACATCTTTGGTAGCAACTGCCAATGTGTGGAAAGACCGTCCCAAGTTTGGTGCAAAGGCAATGTCATGTACGGGGTCAGTGACAGTCAGAAGAGTCTCAGCTTTTGCGTATTTCCTAATGAAAACAAGAACATTTTCCAGAGATACTCTTTGCAAAACTTCATTTATCAATTCACACCACTCACTATTAGCAGTGCTTACCTCTGTAGGGGTTGAATACTGGCCCTCAAAAAGGTGCGTCCAAGTCCCACCTCTCTAACCTGTAGCATGGCCTTTGTAGACACAAAGCCCTGGACTGCAGCTGGCCCCGAACCAGAGTTCAGTGTCTTGATGAAAAATGAAAGAGAAGCAGAGCCTGCTGTGACACAAGAGGCAGAGACTGGGACAACATGGCCTGAAGCCAAGGAACCCTAGAGCCGAAAAGGGCGTGGAGACGACTTCCAGAGAGGCACAGCTGTCAACACCAAGCTCCCAGGCTTCTCATGCTATTAAGTGAACAAATTTCCCTGGGTCAAGACACTCAGTTTGTAGTCATTTGTTACAGTCGTAACTGAACACTTAAGTATCACTTCCCAGGCTTCCTGCATGGATAAAGTAAGTTTAGCTTCAAACAGCTAACAAAAACACTAAGCCTTGACTAGCCATTGCTTTTTTCAGAAAAAGATCATTTCCTAAACCTTTGAGTATAAATTTAAAAGGATGATAACAGCAATTGTGTGTTTTATGGACTGGGGATATAGTTCAGTAGAGAAAGCGCCTGGCAAGCACAAGGTCCTGAGTTCAATCCCCGGTACTGCCAAAAAAAAAAAAAAAAAAAAAAAAAAAATAGCCCAGGCTTGCCATGAACCTGCAACCTTCCTGCCTCAACTTCCCAAGTGCTGGGATTCTAGATATGTGCATTATGCCAGCCAGAAACTGAGATTTTGTAGTAGTAATGAAAGGAAACTACGCTGTACCCCACCTTACCCTTTAATCCCACTTCTACATCTGCAAGCAGAAACTAAAAGGAGAAGGGAGGAGAGGGAACCCTGAGCTCTCCACTGGGCTCCTGGGTGTCTGTGTGGTGAAGGCGACACAAGTGTACCCACCATGTTCACAGTGGCAGAGATGTCCCCATCCGTCCTCCACCAGCCTGACCTGCCCATCACGACATCTTGGAACCTACCTGACCTCTGCCGTGTGTCACCTGACCAGCTACCCACACCCTTGTCTCTGCTGCACGGACCCCAGCAGCCTGGAGCTTCTGAGACGTGCAGCCTCCCACCCCAACCCTACAAAATCGCAATCTGCTTTAATAAGACCCTCAGACCACACACCTTCATCTTTCTAGTTCACTTTCATGATCTATAACTGTAATGGTTGGATTATGTCAACTTGAGAACTATATCCTGGGGTGTGCAGGACATGCACTTCCTGCTCTAGGATGTTGTTCATTGTGTCAATTTAAGAAATAAAAAGTTTAAGCAACTCAGCAGGGGGCTAGTATCCTCATTCTGCAAACATCCTAAGCCTGTGCAAGAGGAGGGCACCCAGATGGTGTGGGTGTAGAAGACAATCCTCAGGGCTAGTAGGCTGCACACAGTAAAGGGAACCAAGGGAGGACTAATTGCTGGTTCTTCTGGGGAGGTCTAGTCTTCACCTTCAGCTTAGCGGTCGTCTCCTGGCTTCTGGTGCAGGCTGTTCAGCTTCTGCCTGGGACTCTGCAGCCTTCCGGTATAGACTCTTCACCTTCCAGCACAGATTCTTCAGCATTCCTTCACAGACCCATCAGCCTCCTTATAGGGACTTGCGCGGACACTGCAGTCAGCTCCAGACCTTGGACGGGACACTTCAGCCTCCAGCGTGCAGACAAACTCTCCACACTTCCTCATCTAACTCTGTGGCTGACCATTGTAAACCAAACCTGTAATTTCTTATACATTTGTATATCTTGTGTTATATCTGTTTCTCTAGTAAACCCTGACTAATAAAATACCACCTGCAGTCCAATCCTAGCTGCCAAGACCAGACCCAGGAAAGTAAAGCACACACATTCTACAGTCAGTGTCTAGTGAGACTCTACTCCTGACAGTTTTACTAAGAAACAGCAGCACTGAGGCAGACTACACAGTGCCTAGGATACCACCCCGACCTCAGCACCAGGCCATTGGGGAGTGTCTGAGGGACACAGCCTTCCCCATGGGGCCAGACTCCCACTCCACAGAGACCATGAGCTAATGAAGGCCACCAAGATTGTGACGTTGATAGGCAGCCACTCTACACACCTGCCCTTCATAGATTTTCCCATCCAGGTGTCCCAAAGTGCTCACACGAAGCGGCCCCAGTGAGCATCTCCCCCTCTGCCACCAGAAGCCAGGAACCTTGGACACACAGCTAGTGACATAGCAGAGGCATTGCTCTCTTGGAGAGATCATAGGCCACTAAGCACACAGTCCCTCTCTCCACACACTAGGCTTCACTTTCCTTACTTCACAGCTGCTGGAGTTGTCTTCCTAAGGTAAATGTAGGTCATTCTACTGTACCCTTCAGAAGCCCAAATGCTGGCAGGAACAGAGCAAGCCCGGCAAGCAACACAATCTGCATCCGTGCCTCTCTCCACCATCCTCCCAGACCAGAACCATGCCCAGGGTCTTGCTCAGGCTTTTACCCTCTGCCTGCAGCTCACACATTCTATTAAAAAGTCTAAGATGTTTTTTCCCTTACCTGAGACAAATTAATAGTAGTTATTTAAGGCTTTTCGTATCTGAAGGAACTCAATGACAATAAACTAAGGAATAAATTAAAGCTATCCTGTTTCTCTTCCTGACTCCTACATTAGGCTCAGACTGGTCACTTTGCTCTGTTGGTCTGTTTTTTCATTTGCAAAATAGTGCTGATGTTAAAGCTGCAGCCCCTCTTCATGATACCTAAATTCCAAACACTGAAAGTGCCCTGTGACCCACACGCATGCAAGGCACATGCATTATCTTGAAGCCTTGTGTCCCTCTCTAATTCATCACCGGATCCTCGTGACACTGCTTATTTCAAACGCCCCGCTGCTCTCCATCTCCACTGCCACCGTTCTCTTCCAAAGCCACCGGCTCCTCCCACCTGGACAATGGTGGAAGCCGCTTCCCTCACTCTGCTCATGTCCCCTGCACATGCTCCCCACCCTCTGGTGCTGCTGCTCCCATTCACGTGACCTGCATGTGCCACAGACCGGGCTCCAGGTCTCCTGTGAGCTTCGTTTCTCTGCACACTCCCTCTGCCACTGGTGTTGCAGCTGGCTTGCCCTTGTTCCTGGGCCTGTCTTGCTAACATCTACTCCACTGTACGTCCTCCTCCTAGTGACCATCTTGGTTCCCTAATCCTTCCTTGATTAGGTTCCTCCAGACAGAAATTCTTCACTACCACCTCACATCGGTCAGTTCACAAAATTCGTTTTTCTTAGTATTACTATTTTCTTTCCCCTGCAAGATGGTTCACAGTGGGGGATCAATGCCCTTCTCTTCAAGCTCACATTCTCCACGGTTAACATGTCACAGGAAATCAACAGGTATGTAATGAATGAGATATAATTCAGCTAACAAGGGAATGATATTTTAAAATTAAATGTGCCAGGCTTGGTGGAGCACGCATGTAATCCCAGCACTCAGGAGACTGAGGCAGGAGGATTGTTGCGAGTTTGAGACCAGCCTGGGCTATAAAGTGAGCTCTAGGCCAGCCTGAACTGCACAGGGAGACCCTGTCTCAAAAAGAAACTAAGTGCAATTCTGAGCAGTAATTAACACTGAAGCAGTACTGACCTGGTGTTTTCATTGTATTCGAAAATCTGGACCTTGGCCATGGTGTTTGGACTGCTGTCGTCACTTCCTACAGCAATCATGGGCGCGTGCGCACGGGAGCTGCGAACAGAAATGAATATTCCGCATCAGGGATCCAGGCTCAAGCTCCAGGAGCGAAGGCACCAGAGCAGCAGACTCCCATGCCTCTGTCACATTCAAGAGCTGGGACACCACCCTTCTGATTCCTTGAAACACGTCTCTACAGCTAGAAAGGAGCTGTATTTCCAAAAGAAAGTTTCAGACATTCAAGAGAGTAAAGAAAAAATACCTAAAACATCAATTTTCCCTCCTAAAAGACCTGGTCACTATCTATGAAAAAAAAGGATCCTTGTAGAGGCCAACTTCATGACAAGAAAGTTCTCAATGCTTCGTTCAGCACGGGGAAATACAGGTGTAAGAACAGTAGGAAATACTAAGCCCCAGAAAGTCAGGCTCTCCTTCTTTCTCCTTTCAAAACTCAAGCACGGGCCTCCTCATTTCCAAGAAGGCAAAGATAATCAGAGAATGGTCCTACTAAAGTGAACAATGACTTAAACGGTTTTTTGTTTTTACATCAAATTACCTGTATGTCAACCTCCTCTGCCTTCCTCATCCAGGTTAACATCTCTGTAAATAAATCACCCTTGCTTAACCTTTGACCTCGCCATTATGATCTGCTAACCTCTTAAGAGCTAAAAACAAAAGGTGATAACTGAAAAAATAAGTTTTAGTTCTTCATACTAAATTTTCAAGTAATACCAAGTCATCCAATGTAAGAGCATCCATCAGAAGATAACACCAGCTTTTTCTCCAGAAACAACGAAGTTTTACGAAACAGAATGAAACAGATTACACTCACATCTAAAATGAACATTTACATAATGAAATGTTGTAAATCTGGTTGCTAAGTAACTTTAGAATCAACTAGTACTGAAAAACAAAATACATATTGAACATTTACAAAATGTAAATGTTATTAATATAAATCTTGCCAGCCTTCGAGCCATGTAACAAATATCAGGAAATGGAAAAGTCAGTGTAAAACAGAAGCAGAATAAGCTACTTTCTTTTATTATGAGAGGAATGATTATTTAAAAACTGAGAGTACATATATATAAGCTTGAAAATTTTAAACTATCAACATTATCACAATATCTACCAGTCATACCATAGGAAGTAGAATGTTTCAAAGTGCTGTATTCATCTATCATATCAATGAGTATGAATACTATTTAAAGATAAACACAACAAAGGCCAGTGGTATAAGTAAATCATTAAAAAATATAATACTATCACAATTAAAGGCTAAGAACAGAATTATTAACAGCATTTGTTTTATAGGCTAAGAAACTTTGACTTCTGTTTCGTACTCTCCTGGATTGAAGTTTTTTTTTCAAGTGATTCTTACAGCTTTACAAATCAGTTAAATAAAAAGTAACTGACATATGATCACAATCTACACAGCAGATCAAAAGAATGACATAAAAAGAATACATACATGAATACAAGAAAATACACATAAGGTATTTGTAAGTGAAAAAAAGTAAAATGTATGCATTTATACATGTCTGCTGTTCTGTGTCTACCTGTATTACTATGTATCTACCTGTATTTGCATATAACTGTGTGTATGGATACATTAATACATACACACAAAATTCACAAAAAGCCTGCACCAAAATATTTACAATGCCTGCCATACCCTGTAGAATGAAAAACACAAGGACAAAAGATATTGCAAGGTAAAATAGGGTAATTTATTTCAGATAACATATTTAGGGAACATTTTATTTTTGAGAAAATATACCATGAAAGTCTTATCTTAAAAATCACTACCTTATTTTACCAGGATTATAGCACCAGAGGTTTGATACTGAGGCTTACCTTGAAGGGTTCCAAGAAATGCAGCTGCAGCTTAGTTTGCAAGAGATCTCATGCTGCAGTGACCACTGGCTGAGATTCATGACATCGGGGGCCTCATAGATTCTGACTATTCCATCTGCTGAGCATGTGGCCAACATGAGGCCCATGTGCTTGGGAGCAAATTTCACATCAGTAACAGATGTTCTACTATCCACCAGTGTTGTCCTTTTCACCTAAAAAAAAAGTCATTAAGAAACAAATTGTACACAAAAAGAACAGTTGGTAGGGTCAAAAGATGACAGGTTCTAGAATCATACAAAGTCCTCTACTAATTATCAGGCACATATCTCGAGTAGGCTGTTTAAAACCCATCAGGGTCTCAACTTCCTACGAAGTACTTTGCAAAATATTATATAATAATCACTAACAATTTAGCAAACTGTAATTAATTGCTGCCTTTAAGGTCTGCCTTAGAACGCCCACCTTTCTTATGTAAAAATGGTCATAAAACCAGAAAATGTTAGAATTTTCACAGAAGTATCTCTGACAGGCAAAGCATGCTGCAAGCAGTAAATTAAAGACTTATCTTTAATAGTAAGTAAAAGATCCTTTAATAGTAAATAAAAGCCAGGCGTGGTGGTGCACACCTGTGGAGGATCATCATGAGTTCAAGACCAGCCCGAGCTACAAAGTGAGCTTAAGACCAGCCTAAACCGCACAGCCAGACTCTGCCTTAAAAAGACAAAAAAAAAAAAAAAAAAAAAAAAAAGTAAACAGAAGACCTGCAATTTTTTTCAAGCACAGATGTTTTAACCTCACTTGGACCTGGCACTATAATTACATGTTCCAACATCACACTTAAAGCCATTTCTGAAATCCAGATCAGACAACATTTAACTGAAGATGTGCAAAAAATTTTGAAACTTGAACACTTTACTATTTGTAATTAACAAAATACTTAAGGAGCCTCAGTATTAAAAGAACAATACCAGATAAATATCAAAGGAATGTCTCAGCAAACTTTCACCTACAGACACCACTAAATAATTAACAACACAAACAGGGGAAAAAAGATATTAGTGGCAGTTATCTTAACTGAATATAAATAAATATACTGAAACCAGAAAATCTTTTTACATGTTGTCACTCCTGAAATGCTATGGATTTCCCTTCTCCTCCTCCAGAAACAAGTGTTTGCACAGGGAGGCCCTAGTGCAAAAGCAATCAAGCCAAGCATGGTGGTGCAGGCCTGTAATCCCAGCACTTTGGAGTCTGAAGCAGGAGGATCATTGCCAGTTGGAGACCAGCCTGGGCCACAAAGTGAGCTCAAGGCAACCTCAATTGCATAGCGAGACCCTGTATCAAAAGACCAAAACAAACAAAACAAAACAAAAAAACCAAAAGCCATCAGAACAATTCATTCCCCCCATAAGAAAAGAATTGTCAAATAGCATTCAAAGGGGCTGGGGATATAGTTCAGTGGCCTAAGTGCCTGCCTGGCAAGTACAAGGTCCTGAGTTCAATCCCTATGGTACCGCAAACAAACAAACAAACAAACAAACATAAATAGCATTCAAGCTACAAAACTATGACAATCAACTGTGAAATGAGCAGGCCAATGGAAAAGAATAGTTCAGTGGCCTAAGTGCCTGCCTGGCAAGTACAAGGTCCTGAGTTCAATCCCTATGGTACCGCAAATAAATAAATAAATAGACAGACAGACAGACAGATAGATAGATAGATAGCATTCAAGCTACAAAACTATGACAATCAACTGTGAAATGAGCAGGCCAATGGAAAAGAATAAACCCCAGGAATACACCCTCCATAGTTAGCTGATCTGTAAGCATGTGAAAGACAAGCTGCTGGGAAAGGCCAGTCTTTTCAGCAGCTGGTGCTGGGAAAACTACATCAACACAGTAACCGCATATCAATCCAGTGAATTTAAACCCTTTTTAGTATGTAGTTCAGGCTGGCCTTGAGTTCACTTTGTAGCCCAGGCTGGTCTCAAATTCCCAATGATCCTCCTGCCTCAGCCTCCAAAGAGTTACAGGTGTGCGCCACCACACTCAGCTCTTAAAACTTATTTTACACTACGGTATATAAAAAAACGAACTCAGCCAGAGTGGCAGTGCACACCTGCACCTACTCAGGAGGTGAGGTAGGTGAGTTGCTTGAGTCAACAAAGTGAACAGGGCTGGGTAACATAGTGACTGGATGGACTTGAACTCACAGCAATCCCCCTACCTCAGCCTCCCAGGTGCTGGGATTACAGATATGTGCCACCATGCCTGGCAAGAATTGCTCAATTAAAAAACAGACTCAGGTGTTATGGTACACATTTATAATCCCAGCTATGTGGGAGACAGAAGGATCATGATATAAAGCCAACCTGGGAACACCAGAGACTTCTCAAAAGAAAAAGGAAGAAAGACTGGGATGTGGGTTAGTGGCAGTGTCTGCAAGCATGTGTGAGGTTGGGGGTCCACTACCAAGGAAAAAGAACAATGGACTTTACCCACAGAAGCCATACAACTAGCCAACAAGCACGTGAAAAGATCATCAACACCCTTAACTGCTAGGGAGATCCCTGTCAATAGTATGAGACACCACTTCCTACCCAGCAGGACACCTATCAACATAAAAACCAGAAGACATCAAGCGCTGACAAAGAAATGGGGAACTTAAACCTCTTGCACACTGCTGGTGGGAAAGCAAAATTATCAGCCACTGAGGAATGCAACTGAACACAGAACTGCCTACTGTCATTAATTGTATTCCTAAGTATCTATCCAAAAGAAGAGAGAGATGACAGCACACCAATACTGCAAGTAGAGCTTGAATCTGGCACCTTAGGCAACTCAGCCCTCCTGATACCTAACTGCACACCAATGCTCACAGTAATCAAATGGTAGGAAAAACTGCAATGTCCATTTACACATTAGGAGATAAATAAATGTGGCATATACAATGGGATACTACTAGGCCATTAAAAAGGAATGAACTTGATATATACTCCAACATGGATGACCTACATTATATAAGCCAGTAACAAAAGCACGAATTCCATTTATATGGGAAACCTAGAATATATAAATTCACAGACAGAAAGTAGAATGAATGTTACCAGGAGAAGGGAAAATGGGAGGTGTTATTTAATGGTACAGACTGTAATGGGCAATGACTTTTAGCACAACATTTTAAGATAGACAAGCCTCAAAATGTGTCTTGAGAAACATCCTGGAGGAATTGTAGAGTTAACTTTGCAGTTCTGACTTTGTCCTGGAATTCTTCTCCTTGCCTGAATTGTTAAAGTATATATATCATTATGGCCAGAGCCTGACCTGGTCACGAGGTGCAAGGTAAACAACTATGGCCAGGCCTAGACATTCCAATCTATTACCATGGAAACCAAAAATGTATATAAGGTGAGAACAAAGGCAGTTAAGTGTCGCATTCTCTGGTCAGGAATGGGGGGCAATGACCGGTCCAAATTGATCCTAAATTAAAATTAATTAAAACTCCATTTGTTCTGAATGAGTTTTTTGATCCCCTGCAGAGTTCGACCCAATTTTTGATTTTTGCCACAACAAGACTTCATGTTGAGGGTGCTGAACAGTTGTGGATATAGCGAACAGTGATGGATACTGCCTTTGTACCTCGGTGTCCCTCCAAAGTCTCATGCACTCATAGGCAGGGCTTGGAGAGTGACTGGCTCACAGGTATTTGATGTTGGGTCATGGGCATACAATACACAGCTAGTCCTCTGATCAGTTCAGCACACTTCTGGGTGTGGGTGGTGGATTTAATGAAGAGGGACGATCCATCCTGGGTGCTGGGCAGCACCAACCAATAAGCTTACAGACTCCACAGAATAAAAAGAGAAGCTTACTGCTTCCTACCTGCCACACACAAGCTGTTCCTCCTCTGCTGTACTGCCCTGCCTTGGAACCAGCCACAATGGGCTGAAACTGCTATGAGCTCTGAGCCAAATACACATTTCCTCCTTAATTTCCAGTATGGGGTATTCTATCCCAACAAGAAAAGTAGCCAGGTATGCTGGTGCATGCCTATAATCCCAGCACTTGGGGGGCTAAAGTAGGAAGATTGCCGTGAATTTAAGACCAGCTGGGGATACATAGCCAGTTCAAGGCCAGTCTGAATTATACAGCAAGACCCTGTCTCAAAAACAAAACACAGAACAAAACAAGAAAAGTAACTAAGACAGACGCACAGCACTGTGAATATAATTTAAGCCACTGGATTCGGAGGGGGGTTTGAGACAGGGTCTCTCTATGTAGCCCAGGCTGGCCTTGAATTCAGGACAATTCTCCTACCTTAGGCTCCCAAGTGCTAGGATTATAGGGCAAGCCGCTGAATTTTGCCACTGTAGTTAAAACAATGAGAGCCAGGCGTGGTGGCACATGTCTGTAATCCCAGCACTCAAGAGGCTGAGGCAGGAGGATCTTTGGGAGTTCGAGACCAGCCTGGGCTACAAAATGAGCTCAAGGCCAGCCTGAACTGTAAATGAGACCCTGTCTCAAAAAGACAAAAAGCAAAACAAACAAACAAACTACAATGAACATTATGTTACATATGTTCTACTACCAAAAAAAAAAAAAAAAAAAGCATCAGGAAAAGCAGCCCCAACAGCAGGGAAGCATGCATGGTAGGAGTGGAGGAAGCACCACTCATCCAGGTAAGGAGCAAAACACACCCAGAAGTAATACACAGCACCTGCAGCTGAGCCCTTGCTCTGAAAGGGACAGGGCCGCAGGGAGGAGGGTCCTATCTCACCACAAACACCCTTTGGTACACACCATCTGCATGGTTACCTGCCAGGAAAACTAATGATGGAAAATAAAAGGCAAGGGGCTGGGGGTATAGCTCAGTGGCATAAGCGCTTCCCTGGCAAGCGCAAGGTCCTGAGTTCGATCCCTGGTACCGGGAAAAAAAAAAAGGAAAGAAAAGGCAAGTCTTCAGTTAACATTTTAGACAGAAGCTGGGCATGATGACATATGCCTATAATCCTAGCACTCCAAAAGGCTGAGGCAGGAGGATCACAAGTTTGAGCCCATCCTGGGGAACTTGGCAACTTAGTGAGATCCTGTCTCAAAATAAAAAATACACAAGTGGATAGAGCTAGGCTGGTGGTATGCACCAGTAATCCCAGGTAACTGGACGCTGAGTGATGAGGACTCTAAGTGCAGAGCCAGCCTGAGCACCTAGCAAGATCACATCAAAATAAAATAAAAAAGCCAGGGACATAGCTCCATGGTAGACAGCCCTTGGCTAACATCCTAATATTGCTGAGAAACAAAAAAGAGTTAGAAAGCACCTGAGTGATGACCTAGCCCAACTCCTCTGCTCTGCAGATGAGGGAAGAACCTGAACAGCACAGAGGTTACGTCTCCATGTAGGATCATCCAGTCAAAGCAAAGCTGGAACTTAAAGGAGACACAAACAAAGGAGAGCACATTTTTCTCAAAATTAGAGAAGCAACCACAAAACAGGCTGGGAATAGCTCCGTAGTATGTGGTCAACATTAGGCAAGGTCCTGGGATCAAGCCCCAGGACCATGAAAAATCACACATGCACAACTCATAAAAACAACTATTCAAGGATTTTAGAGGGAGCCTAAAATTACCATATAAAACCATACAAGATATACTAAAATATAAAAGCAGACACAAAATAAGTATTCTACATCTGTCACCAGTTTTCTAACTAGACATTGCCCTAAACACTCCTGAGCGCTGTTCCAGGCCCAGGCCAAATTCAGCAAGAGGAAAACAGAAGAATGAACAGGGAAACTGAAAGGCCAGCGGCATCATTCACCAGGAGCCTGGGGTGCTTGGGGGACTAGCGCTCCCTCCCAGAGGCAAGGGCTTACCCAGTGACTCTGTCCACGCAGCTTATCATTCGACTCTCCAACTATTTCTTCCCACACAGCGGCTGTTCGATCAAAAGAACAGGAAGCCAAAACCTGTCCAAATTCCGGGTGGGCCCACGTTACTCGCCACACAGATCCACTATGCGTCTGGGGAAATAAAAGCAAAACACAAAACTCAGTTTTTTCATGTTAAGAAATAAAATACAAGTATTTTTTTACCTCTGTGTTAGGAGAAAGCTGATAAACTTCACATCTGAATAAATGTAAAAACTTAACTTTAGAAGATACTCAATATTTAGGACGTGGCCTTTGTAGAGTGAAGTTCATTCTAACATTTTACTGATGGAGTAAAATCCAGCTGGTTTAGCGCCACTTCCAGTGTTAACAGCTAGAGACTTGCTTCACGGTTTAGCTTAACCGAGCTTACTAACATTCTACAGCTCCACCACCTTTTTCCTTGCAAATTCTTTCTATAAAAATACAAGCCAGGAGTGGTAGTGCATGCCTCAGTACTTAAGAGGCTGAGGCCGGAGAGTTGTTGCAAGTTCGAGACCAGCCTGGGCTACAAAGTGAGCTCAAAACCAGCCTGAACTACATACCAAGACCCTGTCTCGAAAAAGACCAAAAAAAAGGTAATATGAAGTGCAGGAGAGAATATAAACAAAAAGGCTAACAAAAAAGATAGCATCAAATGCAGGAAGAAGCAGAGCAACTGGATGCCTTGTGTACTGCCCGTGGTAAAAGAAAATGACACTGCCACTTAGAAAAGAGATCAGCAACATTTTAAAAGTTAAAATAGATGCTGGGCATGGGGCACACTGGGAGACTGAAGCAGGACTCAAAGTTCCAGCCCAACCCAGGCAACTTAGTAATTTAGCAAGACCCTGTCTCAACATAAAAAAGGGTTGGGGATGCTGTTCAGTGTGAAGACCCTGAGTTCTACCCAATATAACAAGAAAAAAAAAAAAAAGGATGCTTAAAATTTACAACCTAGAAATTCCACTCCTCAGCATCTACCCAAGGAAGATGGAAACATATCTGCACAAAACTATAGGACATGTTCACAGCGTTGCCACAGGGCTTTGCCCTGGAACCCCTGCACTCCCTCTTTGCTCCCCGGCTGTGAGGGGAGTGGCTTTGCTTTCCCACATACTCCTGCCGCCACGCACAGCCTCGCCACAGGCCCAAAGCCGGAGCCATCAGCATGGGCTGCTCTTCTCTCTGCAGGGAAGTTGTCTCAGGGATTATGTTACAGTACCATGAAACTGACACTGACAAAACCATGACAGCCAACAGGCAGAAACAATTCCACATCCATCAACTGGTAAGCACATAAACAAAATATGAAGAAAAAAAAATGTGGCACCTATACAGTGGACTCAGTATTCTAAAGGAACAAATTACTAACACATGACACAATACAGATGAACCTCAAAAACATGCTATGGGAAATGAGTGAGGCACAAAGGACAACCCACAATGTTCCTAACAAAAGGAAACCATAGAGACAGAAGACAGTTCAGTGGGGGCCTGGGCCTAAGCAAGAATAGGGACTGACTACAAATGAGCACAAGAGAAATTCCCAAGTTGACAAGAGTGCTCTACAGCTGGACTGTAGTGATGGACACACAATTCTTCAAGTTTACTAAAACTCACTTAACTACACATTTCAAACTGTGACCAGCCTGGTGACACACACCTGCAATCCCAGCACTTAGAAGGCTGAGGCAGGAGGATTGCTGCAAGTTTGAGGCCAGCCTGAACTACATAGTGAGACCCTGTCTCAAAAAGCCATAAATAAGTAAATAAATACAACTGATGACTTTAAGGTTCAAAAACTTCTGAGTAAAGTTTTTTTTTTAATCAAGAAATAAAACTATATAAACCAGGTTTGTGATGTGCATCTGCAATCTCAGCACTCTGGGAAATGAGACAGGATAGCAAGTTCAAACCCAACCTGGGCAACTTCTTGACTCAGTGAGACTCTGTCCCGAAATAAACGAGCGAAAGGACTAGGATGCAGCTCAGTGCAAAGACCCGGGGTCCAATCCCAAGCAGTGGGGGTGAGGGAGCACAGAGCCATCTATGAAACATCATAACTATTAGAGACACATAAAAAGGGTAAAGAAGCAGGCTATAATGCTGTCTTGGTTACTTTTCTCTTGTTGCTGAGACAAAATACCCAACGCCCAAATTGAAGGAAGGAAAGGTTCATTTAGCTTACAGTTTGTGGAGGTTTCAGTCCATACTTGGCTGCTTCAGAGGCAGAGTGACACACGGCAGAGAGCAAATTTCATGGCAGCAGAGCACAGCAAAAACAACCACAGCAAAAGGGGAGGAATGGCAGGCAAGCAGCCTCTCTCCTTCCCTTACATTGTAAACTGGCTACCCCTAACCAGGGGGCATGTAGCTCTCACACAATCTCCATGCCTTCCTTTTCCACAGGCTCAGGGTATAAACAAAGTAAGCACTCTGGCTTCCTGCTGAATCACTTAGCTAAACCTCCAGATTCCCCAAGTTAACACAATGTATCAACCATAACATTTCACCCCTTGTCAACTTGGGAATCAGACACATTTCCTTAAACCAGTTTCCAGATACGAACCATAACATTTTGCCTCCATACAAATGAAAATTAAACACCTCCAACATTTAAAGGCACAAAATAAAATTTACCATTCCAAAAGGTACAGAGTGATACAGAGCACTGGGACAAAAGCAAGTCCAAAATCCAGCAGGGCTAACATTTTGTCCCGTAATTCCACATCCAGCATCTGAAGCAACTTGTGGCACATTGTGAGCTCCAAAGAGCTTGCATGAGCCCACCCCTGTGGCACTTCTGGTGGTTACAGCCTCCACAGCTTCTCTCTTAGGTCTGCTTTGCTCCCCCAGTTGCAGCTTTTCTCAGATGATCCACGGTCCTGTCTTTTCTAAACTTCTGAGGTCTCCAGGGCACCTTTCGCTTCACACTCACAGCCTCATATACTGCCCTCTCAGGGGCACACTGCCTGGCCTCCCAGGCCTTCTGAAATCTGGGTGGAAGCCTCTTTAACCTCAGAACTCTTGCATTTTCCTTGCACCTAAAGCCAGGGCCACGTGGATGATGCCAAGGTCTGCTGCTACCTGGGGCAGTAGCCAAACTTTCCTCTCTCTTGGCCATAGGGGTCGAGTGCCTGGACTGCTGAGCAGACAATCTAATTCCGAAGAGCAAATTCTCTAGGCCATCGCCATTCTGGAACCTGGTGCGGCCACCGCTGCCGCCATTCTGGAACATGGCACTCTTTGGCTTCCTTCTCAAGGCAGGGTCTCTCCCCTTTACAGTTTTGAGGCTGCAAAGGGTGGAGACTTGCTTCTTGTGATGCCCTCAGGTCATCTTTTCCATTCTCTTGTTCGTTCATAGCAATAGAGATCACCTTGGCCTTATCTTTGCAGTCCACAGTTTTACTGGAGCTTCCTTTCTGGCCAAACTCACAACATTTTAAATCATCCTGTTGGGCTCTTCGCTCTTGATTGTCAGTATAAATCTGGCTAAAAGCCCCCAACAATAGCCATGCCACTGCCCCAACATTCCACTGCCTTGAAATTTCTTTTGCCAGATTAATCAGTTTGCTGCCGCCCTTAATCTCAGTCTTAGGCAAAGTCTCTGGACATGAGCAAAATGCAGACAAACTTTCTGCCAAGCCATAACATATATCATCTGGAGTCCAACAACCAATGCAGTCCTTTCCAACAGAAACCTTCCAAACCCGGGCTTTACTGGCAGTATTTCTATTGGCCTTGTGGTGAGCATTTACATGGGAAACAATTATTTTCACATCCTCTGACCACATGGAGGTCAACCCACATACTTCTCCCCCAAATATCTTTGTCACCAAGTTTCCAGTTATGTTCTTTCCACGTTCCTGACCATCCAGCCAGGCCATTGGCTATGGCCCATGAATCAGTATATAGTCACACTTCTGGCCATTCTGCTCATGGTCCCATTGAGCAATGACAGGGATGGCTGAAGAAGGAGGTTGGCTGTTCTCCACAGAACGGGTCATCTTATCCACTTGATTATTAAAGTCTTCTTCTGCCGATGTCACCTTCTTCCACAACCCATTCTGTATTTCCTTGGCCATCAGCAAGTACCTCAGCAGGTCTTGGTTCTTTCCCTGGTGGAGTGAACCATAAAGGCTCTGGGCCATTTCCATTTAATGATAGACTGTTGCTGCGCATGTCCAACCTTATGACTTGATGGATCGGATAATACCCAGGTCATGATAGGTAACTCAGGTCTCATGGTGACCTGGTGCCCCATGGTCAAGTGTTCAGTTTCCACTAGGGCCCAGTAGCAGGCCAAGAGCTGTTTCTCAACGCCCAAATTGAAGGAAGGAAAGGTTTATTTAGCTTACAGTTTGTGGAGATTTCAGTCCATACTTGGCTGCTTCAGAAGCAGAGTGACACAGGGCAGAGGGCAAATGTTCATGGCAGCAGAGCACAGCAAAAACCACAAGAGCAAAAGGGAGGAATGGCTGCAAGCTGCCTCTCTCCTTCCCTTACATTGTAAACAGGCTACCCCCACCCAGGGGGTGTGTAGCTCTCACACAATCTCCATGCCTTCCTTTTCCACAGGCTCAGGGTGTAAACAAAGTAAGCACTCTGGCTTCCTGCTGAATCACTTAGTTAAACCTCCCCCAAGTTGACACAATGTATCAACCATAACAAATGCCAAGAATAGTTACACTGGAATGGTACAAAATGACTGATTTTCTTACATTCAAATCTCTGAAATGTATTTCTATACTTTAACAGTGAAAAAATATAAAATATCTTTCCAGGAAAATCCCTATAAATGTTATGAACTTCTCAAAGCTGAGCAGTAAGTTATTCACACTACCAAATAGTATTAAATATTTCAATGTTTTTAAAAGTAGAGTACTGTGAAAATACTAACCTTCCAGCTAGCTGTACAATGCCAATCTCCACTTTCGCTTTTATCCCAGACCTATAAAAAAAAGACAGGTATTTATTTATATAAAGAATTCCCACAAATTGATACCAAAAACACCCAGCTAAATCAGCATAGAAGCAAAGAGGGGAACATAAAATTCACAAAATACAACCCCTAAGGAAGTGTTCATTGATTCAAATAGATATTTAGATTCTTAAATGTGTCAGACAGTGGGCCAGACACTGAGGGATCCAAGAACCCAAGCCCTGACAAGCAATAGAGACAATTATACCCATCGTCAATTTTCTAGTAATTTTCCCCCAGTACTGGAAATCAAACCCACAGCCTTATACACTCAGGCAAGCACTGAACCATACTCACAGCCCCTCAATTTTCATTACTGATGGCATCATTTTGTCAAGTCCCCTTGACTACTGAAACATTGTTCATAGGACAGAAGGAGGGTCTGGCACAGTGAGCCCCAGGACTAACGTTTTCATAAAATGAAGAGTACGCTACTTTGCTTTATGTTTAAAGGCACTTTATCTATTATGTATTGTTGGTTGCCTGAAGGAGGGACACAGGATGTGTGTGCCAATCACAGCTCTACTGTGCTTGAAGGGCACACGTTTCCACCCTACACCTGGTGACCACCAATCACAGCTCTCCTGTGCTTGAAGAACGTGGGCACGTTTCCACCCTATACCCCATGACCATTTTAAGTTCCCATATTACCAATAAACAGAACAAAAATCATGGCACTAAGCTGACCATGACAAGGATCTGCTTACAATATACGTTAAAATAAGAACACAGAATGCTACCCTGTGCCACCTCTGTTGGTAACATGTGTCCAGAAACTCAAACAGTACCATCTGATACCTCCTAGATAATGGCAGGAGAACAATAGGTTCACTTTGGGGTTACAAATAAATTTTGGCTACTAAGCAAATTCACAAATACAGAACCCACAAATAATACAAGTTAACCCATATATGTAACAAAAGTTAAGGTAAAACATGAACTTTATTATTACAAAAAATTACAATCACAAAATAAGGATAATGCCCAACATGGCAAATCAATACCCTTAACTAGCAAGTTCAACTGGGATAAGGCCAGTGCTACAGCACTTGCCTAGCATGTGTGAAGCCTTGGTTCTATCTCTAGCACTGCCAAAAAAGCCCCCCCAAACAAAAAACATCAATTTGCCAATTCTTAATTAAAACATTTAAAGTTGGGTAAACACTGGACGTCTGTAAGCCACCTACTCAGGAGGAGACAGGAGGGCTGCAAATTCAAATCAGCCTGGATAACTTAAGTGTGACCCTGTCTCAAAGAAAAATGTATAGCCTCTTTAATTAAAAGACATGACTATAACTATTATTATGTTAAAAGATGTTATCCCAGCACTCTCTAGGGTGAGGCAGGAGGATCATTGAGAGTGTGAGACCAGCCTGGGCAACAAAATGAGCTCAAGGCCAGCTTGAACTGAATATGAGACCCTGTCTCAAAAAGACCAAAAATAAATAAATTTTTAAAAAGATGTTATCCCTTTGGAATGATAATTAGCAAGCCAAAGCAACAACAGTGGGAGAAAAATTTGACTGATTGCAAAACTTACATATATGAATACACAGCCATATCGCTTCTCCGCCTTTTGGCTAAGATCAGTATGAATACACAGTCATAATTACTTAAAACATTAAAAGAAAAAGAACGGGGCTGGGGCTATAGCTTAGGGGCACAAATACCTGACTGGCAAGTGCAAGGTCCTGAGTTCGACTGCCAGCACGAGGAAGAAAAAAAAAAAGAACAGAGTATCAACAAATACTAACAATGACAGGACAGTAATAAACCTGTAAGTAAGGTGGGTGTGGTGGCACACACTTGTAATCCCAGCACTTGGAGGGCTGAGGCAGGAGGATCATTGCGAGTTCTAGACCAGCCTGGGCTACAAAGTGAGCTCAAGGCCTGCCTGAACTGCATATCAAGACCGTCTCAAAAAAAAAAAAAAAAAAAAAAAAACCTGTAAGTAATCATTTCTCTTTTTAAAAAATCTGTATGCATACACACACATACATGCATCCTCTTTGGTAAGAAAAAGCACTATGGAAAAATGGACAGAAGGCCACAAAATAATGAAAAACAAACTAAAAATGAAATATAAACACCTATAATTTGTTTTCAGTTAAAATAACCCACTCCACACAGCCTCTTTATAAATCCAAATAAAGCTGATCTCAAGTTGTCAGATTATGAACTTTTATCAACAGACTATTCTTGTGCCCAATTTATGAAAATTACGTAAGAGAATGTTTTACATATATGCAAGAGACTCAGCTGGGAGTGGGGGTGCATGCCTGTAATCTCAGCATTTGATCGTTGCGAGTTCAAGACTAGCGTGGGCTGCAGAGCGAGACTCTGTCCCTCAAAAAAAATAAGTAAAAGAGACTCAAAGGTATTTGTACACTCATACTCACTGCTGACATTTTCACAACAGCCAGAAAGAGGATGGTTGAACAGATGAGCAGAATGTGCTCAATACAAAATATTAGCGGGCTTTAAAAAGAAATGAGGTTCTGCGGTACGATACAAGACGGATGCACACTGACAGCACAAAGTAAAATAATCAGATAGAAAAGGACGACTATTTCATGGATACGAGGTCCCCAGAATAAGCAAATTCAGAAACAGAGAGAGGACGCGATTCGCTGAGCAGCTCTGCAGCGAGCCACACCAAGGCTCCTCCGCGGGCATTGAGCTCTAGAGAGCGCGGCGTTAGCGCTTTTCGACAAAACCTTGCTATCAAGACATCACTGGCATCAAACTTGGGCAAAAGCGTGAAAAACTGTCTTCAGACGTCACCCAGGAGCTGTCCACAACGCAAACACTGCGCACTGCGGACTTACCCAAGAGAACCCACGCTTGCCCTGGACCCCATCTGAGGTCCCGTCCCCTAGTCACAGGCCGTGGGAGAAACACCCCAGTTCCCGGACTGTAGGCCTGGAACCTGTGCCCGGGTGAGGGACATGAAGGGGCAGCGCTAGAGACCGGTGCTGCCCAGGTTCCGCCGGACCCGCCACCCAAGGTCCGGCCTCCGCCACGGGCCCTGGAGCGGCCCTGATTGGCGCGCACACGGCCAAGCCGCAACCGCGCAGGCGCACGGGACCTCGGGCAAACGCGCAGAGCTCCTCCCGACCGCGCAGGCGCAGAGAGCTGTGCGCCGGGAGGGAGGCCCCGGGCCGCCGTCATCCCATAATGGGCGAACGGAGTTCCCTTGGCTTGGCGGGGTTGAGGCGCCGGCTGCGCGCGCGCCTTGCCCCCTGGACTCAGGCTGCAGCGTGCGCTGAAGTCCGGCCGACGAGCTCCGTTCTCCGCGCGGTCTCCTCCCGCCCCTCATATAGGCCGCCCGCAGACGCCGCCGCACCTTGACGCTCTGGTCACTGGAGCAGGTGGCCATGCGCCGCCCGTGGAAGTCGAAAGAGACATCGTGGATGAGGTCTTTATGGTCCGCCGCGATGCTGCGCGCCACGAACATAGCTGCGCAGCCCCCTCGGCGCCCGGACGCCGGCCCGGGACGGGACGCCACGCGCCACGATCCCGCAGGCCCGCAGCCGCCCGCCTCGCAGGCCCCGCCTTGCCACTGCGTACCTCGCCCCTCCCTCTGTCCTCGCCTGGGCCCGCCCCTCGGCGCCACACTCGCCGCGCCTCTCGTCACGCCTGACCCCGCCCCTCAACTCCTCACCTGCCTCCCTCGCCCGCCCCCCTGCTTATCACGTCCCGCCCCCACCGGCCCCCGCACTTCAGCTCTTCACGCCCCGCCCCGCCCGCCGTCGCCCCCTCTTTGCGCGTGCGTTCGCCCCTCTAAGCACTCCTTTGGTGGAGTGATGAAAGCTAGGCGATCTGTGAGAAACCAGAGTCTCCAGGACTGGGGAAGTTAATGACTCCATCTCCTGGTTGACCTGACGCTGCGTTTAGGGCGGGACTCCGGAAGAACCCGAAAGGAAAATGGCCAGATGGGGAGGAGGAGAGACCCAAAGAAAGAGCACCAAGCAGGAGGAGCGGACTCGGCTGGAGTACACCGAGGGGGCGGAAGAGGAGGCGGACCACCGAGGAGGACGCTTCAGGGCAAGGGGGGCTGAGGAAGAGGAGGACACTGAGGAAGCTGAGGAGGAAGGCCGCAGAGGAGGAAGGAGGCTAGAGAGAGGAGTCAGGGGTCACTGAGAAGGGCAACCGCTAAGGGCGCCACAAAGGAGGAGAGAGCGGTTGAGGAGATGGCTGAGGAGGAAGCGGGTTGGCCCTGGAGGAGGAGGAGACGAACTTGGTGGAGGAGTGCGGGGGTGGGGCAGGGGAGGAGGGGGTGTGGGAAGGAGGACAGCCGGGAGGAAGCCCCTCCTCAGCCGCCCTCCTCCTGTGCTGTCTCCTCCTCCTCCTCAGCCGCCCTCCTCCTTGGCTGGGCTTCTCCTCCTCTGCTACCTTGCTTCTACTCCTTGGTGGTTCTCCTGAGCCACCCTCAGTTCTGAGAGACTTGTTCAGGAGGGGCTGCCTTAGTTCCTGTCCTGGGGTAAATGCTCCTGCTTGAGGGAGGGGACCCCATCATGGGGTGGTCTACAGGGCTCTGCTTTTTTTTTTTTTTTTTTTTTTTTTTTGCCTTTTTGAGACAGGGTCTCGCTCTGCAGTTCAGGCTGGCCTTGAGCTCACTTTGTAGCCCAAACTGGTCTTGAACTCGCAACAATCCTCCCGCCTCAGCCTCCCGAGTGCTAGGATTACAGGCGTGTGCTACAAACGCCCGGCTCCAGGGCTCTTCTTTAAATGGGATCTGTGGTGATTTTACTTTTGAAGACTTATAGGCATCACCCCCAGGAAGTCTAGAACTACAGATTCGTGAAGGCTGGCAACTGAGAGTTCATCTCAGGGTTTCTCCGGTTTTGGTATCCGCAGTCTTGCAGGAGGAAGAGGCAGATGAGGTGAACATCAGGCTGCTAAACCCTGCCCTGCAGACTCCCTGAAGAGTGCCCATGTGCAGAGCTGAGCAAGAATCTGTCCTAAAGTTTAAAGATAATAAGCAACACCCAAATCATTGAGTTTCCTTGTCTCCCTTCTACCTACCTTTATTTCTCATGTCCTACCGCAGTTCCACTGCCCTACAAATTCCCTGGCTCCTAGTAAGCCCTCTCCCCACCACCCCCCGCAACCCCTGGCATCACCAGTGCTTGCGCTGTCTCCCCAGTATCCCAGAGGTGGCGTCATTGGGTATGTGGCATTTTCATCCTGGCTCTTTCACTGAATCATGTGCATTCTAAGTTCCTCCATTTCTTTTCAGGACTAAGTGACTCATTTGCTTTAGTGCTGAATAACGTTCCCTAGTCTGGACAGGCTACAGTTTATCCACTGGCCCATTGAGGGGCATCCTAGAGGGACTGCAGAGATGAGTGCCATTCTCAAGGACAGAAGAAGGCAGAAACTGTGAGGCCCAGCACTAGGGAACTCTGTGCATTGCTCCAGTTATTGGAGATGCCTGCATTGAGCTCCCAATCTCCTGCCTGAGCCATGGCCATTACAGGAAAGATAAGACAGAGCAAGAGACAAAAATAGTGGCTGCATAGCAGGGATCTGGGATGACTAGTTGTTCTCAGGGAACAAAAGGCCAGGAGCTACCTGGAACCTTGGTATTTCTTCACTACGCCTGAGCCAGGGTCGATGGGCGAAGGGCAATGGGTGTTTCCGGGAACAGTAATGGTGACTACAGCCTGCTAGGAAAAAGCACAAAGCATTTTTGCAAGGACAAGCAGGACGGGGGCAATGAGGAAACCAGCTTCTCCAAATGCCTATATGTCTCCACTGGGTGTTATCTTGCCCTAGGGCTTCCAGCAGCTCCCAGGAAAGAGCAGAGAATTTCCAAATTCCAGTCTGGCTCAAGGACAGGACAAGAACAAGTGTGGATGTCCCCTACACTCAATTTATAATTCGTGGTCCCCAGCACACCACGCTGCCACTCCACTAGCCAAGACAGGTCTTGGAGAATGACACATGCAAGCTAACCAGGCAGTCACCCCAACCACACCTGCTGTTCCAGATGCAGTCAACACACCCTGCAGAGCCTGGCATGCAGCTACTGATCTAGCAAATACCTTTTCCTCAACCCCTGTTAGTAAAGATCAGTCAGCAGAAGCAGCTGCCAAAAATTGCTGGAGATTCACTCTCTGGTGAGGACTCTGTCCTTACCTTTTGCTATGCATGTGTGAGAAGCCTCTGGTGTGTCTCTTCTATAAAGGAACCAGTTCTGTTGGGTTAGTGTGGGGAGCAGCTGAAGCAGGAGGTGGAGCAAGGCCAGCCTCAAGAACACTGAGCAAAAAATAAAAACACAGAGCACCTGAGGCAGGTCACAGGAATAAGATGCTCCAGCCTCAAGAACACCGGGTGCCTGAGGCAAGCCACACGGATAAACCATTAGCTGGAGGGCTTTCCCTTGATAGCCTCCCAAGTGTAGAAATAAATGCGCTGCAGCCCTGAAGCTCTCTCCTCCTCCTGCTTGCTTACTTCTCCCTTCAGGAGAGAGGTTCCATACTGAATCAGTTTTCTTTATTCGGATGCTTGTCCTTTTCCTTGATCCTCTCACCGTTTTCTTCCTGAAAACTTTGAGAGCTGGACAGATTGAGACAGGTTACAGCCCCACCTGAGTTCCTGTAAATTCAGTTGTCTCGCCAAAGACCTCATCTCCAATCGAGGCCCACTAGGGATTAGTGGGACGGGCCGAGAACGATAGACTCCCGAACGGCCAAATTAGAATTTAGTGGCGCTTTTAATAGTTGAGCCCAACGGCCCCCACTCACGCCTCTGTTTCAAGGCTGAGAAGTGAGAGCCCCGAGCCCATTGTATGCAGGGCTTATAAAGACAAAACCACAATGAATACACAGGTGTAGCAGAGACGTTATGCTTGG